>JAODAL010082388.1:0-11591 GCA_025379985.1 Phyllomedusa bahiana
AGAATACCCACAATTGTACCATATAACATATACCAAAAAGTTAGATCTACAAGTTATAAATTGATCCAACCTATGTGCTACACTCCCCATGTTAATGATACAATTGTTATTCATATATTTACAAACAGAGCAGGTACCACTTAATATATATACTGAAATCTAGTTGGTACACTTGTTTTTTTATACAGTACATCCCCCTACAAAGTAAATGCAATCTCCCACGAAAATAGCTCACCCAGCTTTTTTTTTTACTTTTGTAACAAACATAAAAATTCCAAAAGATGACATTTTAAGGGGCATGTCCCCACGCACGGGTTTTCGACGGTCTTTCAGCCATTGGGGTTTTTTTTTTCAAACGCCAAAAAAACGGCCGAAAATGACACAATTGTGCCAAAGGAAAACCCGTGCAGCACCCCCACTGAAAGGTTTTTTTTCCGCCCAGGGGGTTTTCCACCCGGGGTTTTTTCCGCCCGCGGGCCGCTCAAATCTTGAGCATGTTTATTTTTCCTCCTTTTTCCGGAGGGAATAGAACACCCAATGGGAGGAGGAGGGCCTTCTCCCCACACGGAGAAAAGCCGCCCCCCCGCCCCGTGGGGACGGCCGAAAAACCCGGCCCAAATCCCGGGCTGGGTAAACCGACCTATTTTCCACTGCCCATTGAACGAAACCCTAAAGCTTCATTCTAGCACAAAACATTTTTTTCTCCAGAAGAAGAAAATTAAGGAACTATCAGAAAAAGTTCGAATTAGTAATCTTTTGTTTCCCTCACTTTTTAGAAGCCAAACTTTAAAAAGCTTAGGCTTTCCCCAAGGGCGGGGTTTTTCGGCCGTTTTTTTTCCAGGGTTTGCGATTTGCAGACCGTCAAAAAACCGGCCGAAAATGATAAAAGGGGGCCTGGGGGAAATCCCGTGCACAGTCCCCATGCACGGTTTTCCCCCCGGGCGGTTTTTTCCGCCTCAGCCGTCTAAACACATTAACATGCACATTCTGCCGTCTGTTTTCAACGGAATAGACAAGTGAATGGAAGGGGGGAGGGCTTTTCCTCTGCTCATTGGGAGAAAAGCCTCCCCCCGCCCGTGGGGACGGCCGAAAAACGGGATAAACCGACGGGTATTTGCCCTTTCCCCGGGGACCCCTTACACAAATATGAAAAAATTCAACATCATACTATTCCAATTTTTGTTGAAACAGCTTTGGTTTGCCCGGGAGGAGCAGGGGAAATAGCCACGGGGGGCCATAGGGTACTGTGGACCCCTAGGCATGCTTGACCTGGGGCTTTTTTAATGGGAGAAAAGGCGAAAGGAGAACAGAAAGGAAGAACGATGTAACCCCCGGGTTTCACCGGTTTTATTCAAGCCAATTGCGACCCGGGATTGCGCTCGCAATTCCGGTTTTGAAAAAGGGGCGGGCGGGTCGCGGGGCCCCCCCCGGCCCCATAATTGCATTAACCACGGGGCGTATTTCGCCGGAAATGGCATGTCATTTCTCCCCCGCCCGGCGGCTTCGCCGAGCGGGAGGACGACGGAATCCACGTTCTCTATGAGAACGGGGGATACCGGATTAAAATGCGACGGATTGGGGCCCAAATGCAGCCAAATCCGGGGCACAATACGGCGCCAATTTCCCGGGGCCCAAAAAAAGCCTTAACCCCCCAACAGCTTGCAGTCAGTACTAGCTGTAGGGTGGGCCCCAAGAATGATCTTTGATGGCGGGCCCAGGGACCCATCCATGGCACTACGGGTCAATACAGTTAAAGACCACTATGAAAGATAATTTCATAAGTTGAGATCGGGGAGTTTTTTGCGGGACTTGCACAACTGAATCCAGTAACAAGCTTTCCCGTGGCAAGATCTTTAAACACCTGAAAAATGTCATCATCCTCACTAAACTCATTTTCTGTTGGATGGAATAAGAAAAGTGTTGAACATTTCTGTAGACTTCTGCACTTACTGCTTGTAGCCTCTAAAAACCCCGGCCTCAGAGAACAGGGAGATGGCTGTACATGTACAGTTCTCCTCGTTCATTAAGGGGTTCCAAAATAAAGTGGTGGAGAGCTGCGCAAGTGCATCCATCTTCCCGCTCTCTGTGGGCAGCTTTTTGTGTGCCTGAAAGCAAACCCCTTTAATTGTTTCTTTTGTGCTTTTTTGGCTGGGGAATATAAAATAGGGAAAATACCAAATACAGTCCAAAAAGAGACTATGAGTCCCCTATAGCTCTGCTGGGGCAAAAAAGACATCCCAACAAAAATCCTGCACAAGCCAAAAAGGGATGTCAGGGGATTTTAAAAGGGGTTTTTCCCAAAAAAGGGAGTTCCTTACCCTTATCTGCTCAGAGAGAAAAAAACAAACCCTGCAGCCTCACGGGGGGGGGAAGGGGTTGACAAGACCAAAAAGCAGGGACGTTGCAATTTTTACTCAAATAATTACTTACAACCATTTGGGATTCTCATACAAAGACACTGGCCATTCACTGCTTTTTCTCCACAGTCCCTTGCAATTTCCTTCAGTTCCCCCTTCATCGATAAAAGTGAAAACACGCAAGCCAGCCAAATCACTCCTTCGGGGCCTGGTCTGTCTAATGTAAACTGTCAGGAAAAAAAAGGGCTTAAAGAAAGCCGTAGCTCCAGGTTTTCACTTTTTGTAATCACAACATTTAAAAAGGTTTTAAATCCTTTGGAGGATCCCACGTCAACATACATCGGGCAAAACCCCTTAAAACCCGGGGGTGAATACCCCTTTTATAAGCATTTTTGTTAATGCCGATAGTAAAAATTTTTTCAGAATTTCCAAAAAGGAGAAACAAAGTCTTTAGAAAACCAAGATTATCTCATTGCTACACCTTTTCTTTTACAAAAGGGATTTTTGAACCAGGTTTGGGTAAAGGGTTCTCTGGGGGATTAGGTTTTTGTTGTGGGGTTTTAAAGAACATCATTCTGCTGCGTATTCCTTTTGGGGGCAGAAAAAGAAAAACATTTGTTTTCTGAAAATTAGATACATTTGTTTTTGAGGACACCTTGGTATACGGTTTTTATACACAAAGCTATAACAACATTGAAACAAAACAAGCGAGCGGTGCCCTGAGCAATGTAAACTGGGAAAAGTAAGAAATCCTGAATATGGCGACTAATTGGCATGTAATAGGATACATATCACAGGAGAGAGGCTTGAAGCCAATTTACAACGAACAATGAAAGGATGGTGGGGGGACGGTACCATGAAAACACTAGAAAACGAAAAATGCACCAAATTAGAAGCAATGAGGGGGGTAATCCTAGGGAAAAGTTCCAGCTAGCATTTTCTGTGTGTAACAAGGGACTAGATCGCAGGGATGAATTGTCCTTGTTAAGACCTGCTATAGTCACAGAGCTGTCTAGGATTACCCCAACATAGTAATGATGCCCAAATTGGCAAAAAGTTAAAAATCCATTTTTTGCAACAAAACCAGATTAAAAAGTGTCGGGAAGACAATTCATTTAAGCCCCACCTCCCTTTTGGGCCCTTGGTCAACTCCAGACAAAATGATTGACGATATATAGCTTAAAATGAATTTGCCACATAAAAAAGCACAGTTTTAAATACCCCGGGTACACAGTCCATTTCATTATTGAACCACTCCCTACTCCCACATTGGCAAGGCATAGCTATGAAAAAGTCAGGTGTGGTGAGCTGGCTTTGGGGGGTATATAAGGCATGTATAGGCTGTCGCAAACAAACCTTCGCTGTTTTTTTTTTTTTTTTTTTTTTTTTTTTTTTTTTTTTTTGTCTGGGGGCCCCATTAGGAATTTCAACCCAAAAGCCAAAGTGCTGGCGCCCCTCTCCCCCCCCCCCAAAAAAAAAAACAAAACATAGGTGAACGGGGAAAAACCCCATCACTTTTGGGGTTTATTTTTGTGGAAACTTACTACGTAATATTTAAAGACAGTGTAAAGGGGGGCTGGGGCAGTGCCCGCGCCCCCCCACCCCCCCCTGCCCGCATGGGTCCGGCCGGGTGTTTTTCGGCCGCCCCGCCCCCCTTTTTTCCTGGGCCCGGCGCCTGGTCACTTACCCCCTTCCATGCCCTTCTTCCTGCTCCTGCCCGTCGCAGGCCGCTGCTAGGGGCGCGCCGTGACAAAGGGGCTGGTTTAAAGGCCACGTGCTGGTAATTTGTCAAATTACCCCGCTGGTCCTATTTAGGTACAAAAGCCCCCTGCACCTCGCCCGATTGTTGGTGTTAGTGAGTCTTGAAGAGTTTGGGAAATTCCGTTTGATTCCCTGTACTAGTCCGTTCCGCTACGTTTCCTGACCTTGCCTGTCTGCCGCCTGTCCTGACCGTCTGCCCCCTCTCCGACTACATCTCTGGATTACGATTTTGTACCACGCATTACCTCGGCCGCCACCGCAAGCAAGTCACGTCAGGGGGGCGACCGGGGCCCACCCGAAACAAGTCCATCCCGCTTTGTGCCGGGCTCTGGTGAATACCGGGGGCTACTTAGACTCCACTCCCTGGCGTGGCTTATACCATCGCTTGCGGGGGTCCAGCGAATCCACCAAACCGTTACAGACACGTTACCTTTTTTTTTGGGTCAGTAGAATTCCGTCGATACCAGATTTATAAAAAGAGTTTAATGTGTTTCACTGTTTTTTTCTTAGACCGATAACCTCTTCTGTCAGCTAAGCTGTGTCGGGGATAAGTTGTCATGGGGTTTAGGGTTTTTATTTGTATCATTTTCCATTTTAGGGTGCATGTGACTTTTCCTCCTTTAATTCCAATTTTATAGCAAAAGTGAGGTGACCGACACAAGACACAATTCAACATCTTTTTATGGCGATAACATTTAAATATAAGATAGTTTTAAATCAGTTTTTTTACTGTATCACCTGCATATTTGTGCAAGTGATCACTAGTACAATATACTATGGTACTTGTGTATTGCAGTACAAGAGTTAAAGCAGCAAACTATGTGCCCCCCCTCACATGACTACAGTGTAACAAGTGAATGGTGTGTTCCCCTCACCTGCTCCTGGGAGATGGATGGCAGGGATGACCTCCAGGACATCTTGCCACTAGCGTAGTTAACATTTCTTCCAGGGACACCAACAGAGCACTAGTGTCACACGACTGCACCTGAACCAGTTACCAGCGCAGGAAGAAGTGGTTGTCTTCTCCTTGTTTTTTCCTTTTGTTCCAGACCACCATGATGAATTCTCCCGGCAACGACTTGTCTCTGCAGAGTTTTGTTTTTTTTTGCCACTCATGCGTGTGTCGTGTCGTCCTGGATACTCGCGGCGTCCCGGAAGTTTGGGGCGCTGGTGTGCACGCGGTGTCCCTGGCGTCCCGGAAGTCCGTTGAGCCGTGAGTGAATGGCGGAGGCAAACTTGGACAGGTGAGTTTGTTGATTCATCTCTTATTAATAGTATATACAGTATAAGCGCACCGTCTGTTTGTATTTTATGCCATGACTAAGGGTGGACTGTCACCCGAAACGCATCAGCGTTTACTAGGGTAATTTTGCTATGCTGTGGAGGGTTCTCCTTACATTTTAATGGATCGACAATAAACATTTGATATTTTATTGGACATTCCTGGAACCGCTGTGTCATTTACCTTGTTTCACTGGAGAGTTTACCACACACACATTTTAGAATCCTCACTTTTCCAGCAGCTCCTTACTTATAAGTATATAAATCCCCTCAGTTAGGTAGCTCTATAGGTCCCCTCTGTTAGGTAAGTGTAAAAGTCCCCTCAGATAGGAAGCTCTATAGATCCCCGCAGTTAGGTAGGTGTATAGGTCCCCTCATATAGGAAGTTCTAGAGATCCCCTCAGCAAGGTAGGTGTTTAGGTCCCCTCAGTTAGGCAGGTATATAGGTCGCATCAGTTAGGTAGGCCTGTATAGGTCTCATCAGTTAGGTAGGCATGTATAGGTCCCATCAGTTAGGTAGGCATGTATAGGACCCCTCATTTAGGTAAGTATGTATAGGTCCCCTAAGGTAGGCATGTATAGGTCCCCTCAGTTAGGCAGTCATATATCAGTCCCCTCAGTTAAGCCGGTATATAGGTCCCCTCAGTTAGGTAGACATATATAGGTTTCCTCAGTTAGGCAGATATTTAGGTCCCCTCAGTTAGGCAGGTATATACACTCACCGGCCACTTTATTAGGTACACCTGTCCAACTGCTCGTTAACACTTAATTTCTAATCAGCCAATCACATGGCGGCAACTCAGTGCATTTAGGCATGTAGACATGGTCAAGACAATCTCCTGCAGTTCAAACTGAGCATCAGTATGGGGAAGAAAGGTGATTTGAGTGCCTTTGAACGTGGCATGGTTGTTGGTGCCAGAAGGGCTGGTCTGAGTATTTCAGAAACTGCTGATCTCCTGGGATTTTCATGCACAACCATCTCTAGGGTTTACAGAGAATGGTCCGAAAAGAAAAAACATCCAGTGAGCGGCAGTCCTGTGGGCGGAAATGCCTTGTTGATGCCAGAGGTCAAAGGAGAATGGGCAGACTGGTTCGAGCTGATAGAAAGGCAACAGTGACTCAAATAGCCACCGTTACAAGCAAGGTAGGCAGAAGAGCATCTCTGAACGCACAGTACGGCGAACTTTGAGGCAGATGGGCTACAGCAGCAGAAGACCACACCGGGTGCCACTCCTTTTAGCTAAGAACAGGAAACTGAGGCTCCAATTTGCCCAAGCTCATCGAAATTGGACAGTAGAAGATTGGAAAAACGTTGCCTGGTCTGATGAGTCTCGATTTCTGCTGCGACATTCGGATGGTAGGGTCAGAATTTGGCGTCAACAACATGAAAGCATGGATCCATCCTGCCTTGTATCAACGGTTCAGGCTGGTGGTGGTGGTGTCATGGTGTGGGGAATATTTTCTTGGCACTCTTTGGGCCCCTTGGTACCAATTGAGCATCGTTGCAACACCTTGTGGAATCTATGCCACAAAGAATTGAGGCAGTTCTGAAGGCAAAAGGGGGTCCAACCCGTTACTAGCATGGTGTACCTAATAAAGTGGCCGGTGAGTGTAGGTCCCCTCATTAGGAAGGTATATAGGCCCCCTCAGGCAGGTATATATAGAACCCCTCAGGCAGGTGTATATATAGGTCCCCTCTCAGTTAGGCAGGTATATAGGTCCCCTCAGGCAGGTATATATAGGTCCCCTCAGGCAGGTATATATAGGTCCCCTCAGTTAGGAAGGTATATATAGATCCCCTCTCAGTTAGGTAGGTATATATAGGTCCCCTCACTTAGGCAGGTATATAAACCACCAATAAAAATAATAGGAATACCTCTCTGCCTTCCACAGCCGAGCGCCTTCCTCCTCTGCCCGACACTGGCAGCGTGACATCATCACGTCGCCAGCGCAGGGACGCTCCTCCGACAGCTTCTGGGCCACAGAGCCAATGTAGAGTGACTAGGTTGTGCAGCCAAGGAACGGCAGTGGCGCAATGAAGTCACTTCATCGCACCGCTGCCCAGTTCACTACAACCGGGCCACGGCGGGGCCTCAGTGCTACTGGGCCTGAGGCCTGTTAATTTTATTAGATACTGTATGTGAAACAAAAGGGCCCGTTGTTCCTGTACACTCGTACCTGTCAGCAGCTGTTGGATTCAGTCAGCATGGCTCCATATACTGTACTTGTGACAACCTACCAGGACCAGGGGTGTAACTAAAACTCATATGGCCCCATAGAAAAATGAGATGGAGCCCCCCCACCTAATGAAAATAAATTAAAACAGCAGCATAAGTGACAATTCCGTCATATATCCGGAAACCCTAATAGTAATTTAAAATATTGCTGAGCACACTCACCTTGCTATATTTGTAACTCCCATAGAAGTGAATGGGGAAGACGACCAAAAGTGTCGCCCTCCGTCTTCATTTTCATGCACATTCGGCTCACAGCTAGCTGTGAGTAACCTGTGCAGTTCATGTTTCTTTGTAGTAAAACTCTTTAAATTTAAAAAAATAAAAACAGACTGCAGCTCTATAATAAAACAAACAAAAAAAAAACATACTCACCGCCATTCCAGCACTGAAGCTGCTGGTTCTATCACCTGGTCTCTGCTGACTCCCTCTTTTCTGGTTGGCACAAGACCTCTGCAGCCAATCATCTACATCAGTGGTCCAAGTGCCACTCCCTTGGGATGACCGTTCAGGAAGGGAACGCCAGCGAGATGTCAAGGGAAACCCACATATTGGCTGCAGCGATCACGTGCTGACTGCAAAAAAAAAAAGACCAGGGGAGGCCACCAGCTGCTGCAGCACTGGAACAACAGTGAGTATATACCATGTTTTTTCCAAAAATAAGACAGGGTCTTATATTATTTCCATTTCCAAAAAAAGGGCTAGGGCTTATTTTTGGGGGAGGGCTTAATTTTTTTTTTAACATGATAGGTGCAGACACTGCATGCTGGGACATTTAGGGCCTTTTGTATGGAAACTGTCTAGGTTTAAGATTTTCTTTGTTGCCCATAGCAACCAATCAGAGCCCATAGCAACCAATCAGAGCTCCACTTTCACTTCATATAGTGCTTTGAAAAAATGAAAGGGGTGCTGTGACTGGTTGCTATAGGCAACAAAGAAAGTCTTACACCTAGACATTTTTCATACATGTCTCCCTTAGTTCCTTGGCAACTGCTGTGGAACTACAAGTACCAGCCTGTATATACACACACAGTACATAAACTGTAGTCAAAAACCATGGAGTGTGTGTCTATTCTTTCAATGCCTTAGTGTGGCCTTGAAAGTGTGGCATGCTTGAGAACTACAAGTCCCAGCAAGTCACAATAGCCACACTTTTTAATCTAAGGGATTGTTTGTGTGATTGTATAGATGTGTGTGTATAATGTGATTGTATATGTATGTGTGTATACATTGAACTTTCACTTACACATTGCACTTTATGGCCTGGGATGAAGGAGCTGCGAGTCATGTGACTGTGACATCATCTCAGGTCCTTGAGCCTGAAAACACTGGAGGTCTTTGCAAAACCTCCAGTCTAACAGGCTGTTTATCGGGGTGGGCGGGGCTTGGGAACAGCACTGCCCAGGAGGCGGGCACCCGGTGACATCACTCAGAAGGCATTGACTAACTAGGGCTTATTTTCGGAGTAGGGCTTATATTTAAAGCCTACTCCAAGAATCAGTGAAAATCAGGCTAGGACTTATTTTTGGGGGAGGGCTTGTTTTTGGAAAAACACAATAAATGTATACAGATTTTCTTTAAACCCTTACCAATGATGTTGATGTATGATGTTACTATAGGTCATGTGGCCAGTAAGGGAGTATTGAGCGGCCTTAGGATCTGAGCCCACTCTGTACCTAGAGAGCGCTGGCTGTTAATTACAGTCCACACCTGCTGTTGGAATTTCTTGTGGGGTTCCCCAGAACATTATACAATATAGCAAATGGTACCTTTAAAAATGCACTTTGTCCACACAAAGCAAACAAACCTTCATATGAAAAATAAAAAAGTAATGGCTCACAGAAGCTGGGAAGGAAAACCAAAAACGAAAACAAAATACTCTGCGGTAGAAAGGGGTTAAAATCTTCAGCTCCAGGGCTTTGATCATGGGTTCTACAGCTACAGGGGGTTGGAGAAGTTGTTTGATGTGCAATATATCCATTGCAATCATGTCTGCATCTGTACAGTATATTCATTGTGGTCTTGTCTGTGTCCATACAATATATTCATTGTCATCTTGTCTATTGAGACAGCAGAGTTGTATCCCTGGCTGCTGTACTCTCCGATTACATGACTGTTGGGACTTTGGGGGAATCTTATTTTGTGTAAAAGGAAGGAAGGGTTTTTCATGCAAACAAAAATCCTTTTCATTGAATTTTGTTGGTTTGCACACTATACCTAATTTATACAGCTGACCCACTGTGTGGACAAACTCTAGTGTCACTATTTACACAAGCTTACTTCAGTCTATGTCGCTCTCCATGATTGATAACGGATCAGTTTCAGGGAAAGGTCCCACATTGCAGCTACTGTATGTGGACGATCTGCGCCACATTTATGACTTTTTCGCACAATTTTGCAGGTTAGACTGTGGTTTTCGCACAATCATTGGCACCTGCTGTAGTGACCTGCGGGGCACAGCTAAAATTTTTCTTTAAAAGGGTTTTTAATCATTTCTTAAAAAAGCTTTAAATAAGGGGGCAGTGAAAACAAGCAACTTTGCAATTGGGTGTATTTGCAAAACGTTTGTTTTCACAGTCTACCTTTATCTTTGTTTTTCTAAAACACGTTCCCGTTCCGGTCGGGTTTTCCACCTCCCTTTTTTCATTGGTGACGGGTCTACTAATTTACATTCTTTCGGCCCCCGGGATTCCGGGAGCGCGCATTCCTGCCTTCCACTCAGAAAAAGGGCCCCCAACAATTTACTCTGTAAAACCCGGGGCTCCCATTTACATGAACTGCTCTATAGAGAAAACAACAGAATTGTACCTCGGTGCCTTTAAGCTCTTGCGTGTAAGGGCTTCAACACTTTCACTCTAACAGCCCCACTCCTCATGAGCTGCGCTGTTTCTACCAATTGAAAAAAGCAGAATTTTGCCTCGATGCCTTTTTAAACAAAAGGGAACGATCTTGCTGCCTTTGGATCATTTTTAGTAGCGGAATCAACTGTAACAAACCCCCCCGTGTGAGAGGAGAAGAAAAATCGGCTCTGGTTCATAGAAGGGGTCGACTGAAATGCAGGCCCGTGATGTAAACCGCCTTTTCAAAATGACTGCTAGGAGAGGGCAGTGAATTGGACTCAGAGGGGTGGGAACATATTGACTTGGGAGCGAACATGAACAGTGAAGGGGGGGATGATAAAGGAACTTTATTGTAAGAGCGTAACTAGAGATTCCTTGACCTCACAACACACTCTTGGATGCTACTCACTCTGCCACCCCCGACTACAAACATTTACCAGTACCTCTTAATAATAGTCATAAGGTTACTAGATAATATCAGGAGCAAATACCTCACCATATAGTATCTCTCAAAAGGGAGTACATCCCTCTCGGTTTTATAAATATTGTATGATATCTTCCAGAGTGCGGAATTGGATGGCGCATTCCCCAACAGTGGAGTCCCCTTGACGCAGATTCAGCAGCGTGGTTTTGGCAGAAGACACATGGGGTGAAATGTATGAATCCTGGCACTGAGAGGCCAGTTCTAAATCGCTTTAAGGCAGTGTAGAATGTGCCAAAATGTATGGACCCTTTCTTCCAGGTCTACATACAGAGCAGTGTAGAGCCAATACCACAAGTCTGGCTCAGGCACCACCTTTCCCTGGGCTGGCTTTCTTCTGCAGGTCATACATACAGGGCAGTGTAAGCCAAAACCACAATTGGCTCAGGCACCACCTTTCCCCGGTCTGGTGTTTTTTACAAGGGCATACATACAGGGCGTGTAAACCAATACCAAAAGTCTGGCTCCACCACCTTTACCCCGGTCTGGCTGTTCTTCTGCGGGCATACATACAGGGCAGTTAGAGCCAATACCACAAGTCTGGCTCAGGCACCCCCTTTACCCGGTCTGGCGTTTTTCTACAGGTTAAAATACAGGGCGTGTGAGCCAAACCACAAGGGGCCCGGAAATTTTTCCC
>JAODAL010082389.1:0-11590 GCA_025379985.1 Phyllomedusa bahiana
GCGGGGGTCCGGCCGCGCGCGGGCGGGGGGGCCCGGGGGCGGGGGGCCCCCGGGGCGGGGCCGGGGGGGGGGCCCCCCGGGGCCCGGGGCCGGCCGGGGGGGGGGGGGCCCCCGGGGGGGCGGGCGGGGGCGGGGGCCCCCGGGGGGCGGGCCGGGGGGCCCGGGGGCGGGCCCCCCCTGGGGGGGGGGCCCCCGGGGCCCGGGGGGGGGGCGGCGGCGGGCGGGCGGGGGCGCGGGCGGGCGGGCGGGGGGGGGTGGGGGCCCCCCCGGCGCGCGGGGGGCGGGGGGGCGGGGGGCCGGGCCGGCGGGCGGGCGGCAGCCCGGGGGGGTCGGGGGGTGGGGGGGGCGGGGGGGGGGGCCCCCGGGGGGGGGGGGCCCCCCGGGGGGGGGGGGGGCGGCGCCGCGGGGGGGGGGCGGGGGGCGGGGGCGCGGGGGCCCGGGCCCGGGGCCCGGGCGCCGGGGCCCCCGGGGGGGGGCCGGGGGGGGCGGGGGGCCCGGGGCGGGGGGCCGGGGCCCGGGGGGGGCCCCCCCGGGGGGGGGGGGCCCGGGGGGCCCGGGGGGCGGGGGGCCGGGGGGGGGGGGGGCGGGGGGGCGGCCGGGGGGGGGGCGCGGGGGGCGGGGGGGGGGGGGGCCGGGGGGGGCCGGGGGGGCCCGGGGGGCCCCCCGGGGGCCCGCGGGGGGTGCGCCGGCGGGGCCCCGGCCCCCGGGGGCCCGGGGGGGGCCCGGGGGGCCGGGGGCCGGGGTGGGCGGGGGGCGGGGGGGGGTGCGGCGCCCGGGGGCCGGGGGGGGGGGAGGGGCCCGGGCCCCGGTGGGGGGGGGCGGGCGGGCCCGGGGGGGGGGGGGGGCGGGGGCCCGGGGGGCCGGGGGCCCGGGGGGGGGCCGCCGGGGCGGGCCCCGGGGCGGGTCGGGGCGGGGCCCGGGGCCCGTGGGGTGTGCGGGGGGTCCCGGTGGGGGGGGCCACCGGCCCGGGGGGCCCGGGGGCGGCCCGGGGGGGGGGCGGGGGAGGGGGGGGCGCCCGCCCGGGCCGCGGCCCGGGCGGGGGGGGGGGGCCGCCGGGCGGTCGTGCGTGCGCGCGGGGGGGGGCTGCGGGGCACGGCGGGGGGGCGCGGGGCGGTGCTGTGCGGGGCGCGGAGCGGGGCGCGGCGGGAACTGCGCCAGGTCGGCGGGTGCGCGCGGGGGGGGGGGATCGCGGGCGCCCGGCGCGCGGCGGGGCGGCGGTCGCGTCGGGGGGGGGGGCGGTCTGACGGGCGGGGCGGGTCGGCGGCGGCGGGCGTACGCGCGGGGGGGGGGCGCGCGCGGGGGGGGGTGGATGGGCGCGCGGCGCGGGCGGGTGCGGGCGCCGGCGGGGCGGTGCGGGCGGCCGGGCGGGGGGGGGGCGGGGGTGGAGGGGCGTGGGGGCGGGGGGGGGGGCGCCGCGGCGGCGCGGGGGTGGGGGGAGCGGTCGGGGGCCGCGGGGACACGGGTGGCGGGCCGGGGGCGGCGCGGGGGGGGGGCGGTGAGGTGCCGGAGCGGGGCGAGCTTGCGCGGTCGGGGGCCGGGTCCGGACGGGGGGGTGTATGGCGCGGGGGGGGCGGCGGGGCTCCGGCGCGGGCGGGCGTTGCGGCGGTCGGCGGGAGGGGGAGCGGGCCGCGCGTGCGTAGGGGGGGTCGCGTGGCGCGCCCGGGGCGTGCGGGTGTGGGCGCGGCGCGGCGGGCGGCCGGCGCGGGGGGCGCGCGGCGGGGGGCGGCGTCGGAGCGGGCGGCGGCTTTCCTGGGCAGGGGATAAGGGGGCGCGCGGGAGGGGCGATGGGGCGGGGGACGCGGGGCGCGGTCGGGCGGCGCGCGGGGCCGCCGCCGGGGCGGGACGGCGGTGCAGTGACGCGCGGCGGGGGCGCGGGCGGGGAGCGGGGGGTTGTTGGAGGCTGGTGAAGGCGGGCGGGGGGGGGGGGGGCGGGGGTGGGCGGGGGGGCGGCGCGCGGCGGCGGGGCGGGGGGTGGGGGTGGGCGCGCGCGCGCGGGGGCCGGGCGGCGGGCGAGGTTTAGTCGGGGGGGGCGCGGCGCCGCGGAGGTGGCGCGGGGGGGCCGGGGCCGGGGGCGGCGGCGCGGGGGGCGGGGAGGTCGTGGGGACGGTACGGCGGGCGCGGGCTAGGGGGCTCGGCGGGCGACGCGGCGGGCGCGCGGGGCGCGCGCCGGGGCTTGGGGTCGGCGGTCGCGGGGGGCGGCGGGGCGGCCGGGGGCGGGGCGCGGGGGCGGGCGGGGCCTGGGGCGCGCGGGAGGCACGGCGGTAGCGCCGCCGAGGGGCGCGAGGGCGGCGGCGCGGCGCGCGCCGGCGCGCGGCGGGGGCGCGGCGACTGCGCGGCGCCGGGGCGGCGGGGCGGCGGGCGGCGGCGGGGGCGGCGCGGGGGGGGCGGGGGCGGCGGCGGCGGGCGCGGCCCGGGCGGGGCGCGGGGCGGGGGGGCGCCCGCGGCGCGGGGCGTGCGGCGGCGGCGGGAGGCGGGCGCGGGTGGCGCGCCGCCGGCGGGCGGGGGCGGGGGGGGGCGGGGCGGGCGGGGGCGGCGCGGGCGCGGGGCGGCGGGCGGCGCGGCGGTGGGGCGGTCTGGGCTGCGGGGGGAGGGGGGGCGGCGAGGCCCGGCGGGCGTCGGGCGGGCTGCGGCGGGCGCGGCTCGTGCGGCGCGGGGGGCGGGCGGCGCGGGGCGTAGGGTTGGGGGCGCCGGGCGGCGCGCGCGGCGGCGGGGGTGGGCGCGGGGGTCTTGCGTTCGGCGCCGCGTGCGGGTGCGCGGCGCGCGCGGGGGGGGGGCGTGGACCCGGCGGCGGCGGGGGGCGGCGCGGGCGGCGGGCGGGGCGGCGGGCCCTCTGGCGGTGCGGGCCGGGGGGCGTGCGCGGGCGGGGTTGGCCTGCGGGGGGGGGAGGCGGCGGGGGGGGGCCGGCGGCGGGGCGGGGCGTGGAGCGGCGCGTGGGAGGGGGGGCGGGCGCGCGCCGGCTGGAGGCGGCGGCCGGGCTCGCCGCGGGGGCGCGTGCGACGGAAGGAAGCAGGCGAGCGCGTGAGGGGTGTGCGCGCCGGCGCGGTCGGTCGCGCGCGGGTCGGCTGGGGGCGGTCGTGGCGGCGGGATGCGGCGCGGGGCGGAGGCGGGGGGAGGGGCAGCTGCGACGCTGGGGGGGGGCGGGGCGGGGGCCTCCGCGGGCGGTCGGCGTGCGACGGTGGCTGGACAGCGGTGGGGCGTGCGTGGCGGGCGCGGCGGTGCTGCTGCGAGGGGCGGGCGAGCGGGGGGACGGCGCGGTCGCGCTAGGCGCGGGGGCGCTGAGGGGCGGCCGGCGCGTGGACGTGATTGCGATTTGACTGATCAGAGCTTCGCGGAGGGGGTATTAAGGCCGGTGCTCGCGGGCGGGGCGGCGGGGCGCTGGTGGGCTCGCGGCCGCTCGGGGCCGGGCGGGGCGTGGGCGCGCGGTGCGCCGGGGGCCCCGCGGGGCGGGGCCGGGGCGGTTTTATTAGCAAGGCGGGCGGCGCGGGGGCGAGGCCCGTGGTGCGGGGCGGCGGGTCGGCGCGCGCAGGTCCCGCGGGGCGCGGGCGGGTTGGGCCGGCGGCGGGCGGGCGCGTGGCGCGCGTGGGCGGGGGGGGGGGGCGGTAGGAGTGCCGGGCGGCGCGGGGGGCGTGGGCGGGCGGGGGAGGCGGGCCGGGCAGCGGGCGCGGGCGCGCGGGGGCGCGGGCCGTCTGGCGCGCGGCGGGGGGCGCGTCGGCGGGGTCGTGGCAGGCGCGGGGGGGGCGGCGGGCGTGGCGGGGTGGCGACGGCGCGGGGGCGGCGCTATCGGGCCGGAGCGGGCGTGGGGGCGCGTTGGGCGTGCGGCGGCGGGGCGGTAGGCGTGGCGGCGGCGCGGCGGCGGGTCGGGGGGCGCCGGCCGTGGCGGGGGGCGCGCGGCCGGGCCGCGGTGTCTTGCCGCGCGCGCGGGGGGGGTCGGCGCGCGTGGCCGGGGGGGGGCGGAGCGCGGGGGGGGGGCGGGGGTGCGGGGCGGGGGGCCGGAGACGGGCGGGCGGCGGCGGACGGCGAGGTGTGCGGGCGCTGGCGTGAGGTGCCGGCGCGGTCGGGCGGGCGTGCGCGGGGGGGCGCCGGGGCGGGGCGAGTGGACGCGCGGCGGGGCGCGGGGGCGCGGGGCGGGGCGCGTCGCTGGTCGCCGTAGGGCGTCGCCGGCGATGCGCGTGGCGTGCGCGGGCGTGGGGCGGGGGGGCGGGGGGCGCTCGGGCGCGCGCGCGGAGGGGTCGGCGGCCGGCGTTGGACGGGGCGCGTGCGGCGAGGGGGAGGGGCTGCGGCGCGCGGCGGCGGAGTGGGCGGGCGCGGCGGCGTGCGGGCGCGGCGGTTGCGGTAGATAGGCGGCGCGCGCGCGGCCGGGCGGTTCGGGACAGGGCCGGTCGGCCCGGAGGCGAGCGGGGGGGGGCGGGGGGGGGCCGGCGGCCGGCGGGCGCGCGCAGCGCTGGGGGGGGCGGCGCTGCGGAGCGGGCGCGCGGTGGGGCGCGGCCGCGGGGCGGCGTGCGGCCGGCGGGCGCGGCGTGCGCGCGCGCGGTGGGGTCAGCGGCGGGGGCGGGCTGGGGCGTCGGGGTGCGGGCGCTGTCTGGGGGGCGGGGGGGTGCGTCGGGCGACGCGGGGGCGCGGGACGCGGACGCGGGCGTTCGCGGAGGGGCCCCGGCCGGGGCGGGGCGCCGGCGGGCGTGCGCGGGGCGGGCGGCGGGCGGCGCGCCGACTGCGGCGCGCGCGGGCGTGGGCGCGCGGGGCGGGGGGACGAGCGTGGCCAGGCGGGGCCGGCGCGGGGCGGCGGATGCGGTGGTGGCGGCGCTGGCGCGTCGGTGGGCGCGGGGGGGGCGCGAGCGCGGGGAGCGGGGGGCGGCGCGCGCGTGCGCGCGGGTGGCGGTCGCGGGGGCGGGGACGGCGGGGTGCGTGCGCGGGCGGCGGCCGCGGGCCGCGCGCGGCGTCGCGGGCGGCGCGCGTGGGCGACTGCGGTGGGGGGGGCGCGCGCGCGGGGAGCGGCGGCGCGGCGCGGGGCGGGCGGGGGGGGCGGGCGCGCGGCGGGCGCGGGGCTCCGAACGTGTGCCGGCGGGTCGCCCGGTGGGGCGGGCGGGCGCTGGGCGGCGGCGGGGGCGGCGGCGCGGCGCGGCGCGGTGCGCGGCGCCGCGGCGGGGAGGAGGTGGGGTCGGCGGCGAGCGAGCGGGGCGCGGGGTGGGGGGGGGGCCGAGTGCGGGTCCGGGGCGCGGCGGGCTGCGCGCGGGGGCTGCGCGCGGCGGGGCGCCGGCGGGGTCGGCGGGGTGACGCGGGGCGGGGCGGGGGGGGGGCGCGCGGGGGGCGCGCGGGGGGCGGCGGCGGGGGGCGGCGGTCGAGGGGCCGGCGGGGCCGGCGCGCGCGGCGGGGGGGCGGGGGGCGCGGGCTGGCGCGGGCGGCGAAGGATTCTGGGGGGCCCGGGGGGCGCGGCGGGGCGGCGCGGCGTGTGGGGGCGGCGGGCGCGGGGGGGCGCGGGCGGCGGCGGAGTCCGCGGCGTCGGCGGAGGGGGGGCCGGAGGGGCGACGGGGGCGTGGGGCGCGCGGGCGGTCGGCGGCCGGCGGCGGCGGGCGCTCCGGGTGGCAGCGCGGGTGGATCGCGCGCTGGTGGGGCGGGGGCGGGCGCGTCGCGGGCGGGGGGGACGGGCTGAGAGTCGAGTGCCGAAACCCCGGGGAACAAAAAACGTGACCTGGGGTCCCATTCGGGCGTACGCCGGGGTCGGCACGGCGCTTGCCAGGGCTCAACTATGGGACGTGTGCGGAGGCGGTCGGGCCGGGCGCGGCGCTGGGCGCGGGCGCGGCGGTCGAGGGCGAGCGCACGGCTGACAGGGCGGGGGGGAGCGCGGAACCCCGGGCGAGGCATGCTCCAGCGAGGGCGGAGGGCTGCAGGCGGTCGCGCAATGCTTGTCACGGGCTGCGGCGCGGCGTGGCGCGTGGCGCGGCGGGTCAGGCGAGCGGCGCGCGGGGTCGGGTACGACGGGGCTGTCGGGTGTCGCGGCGCGAGTGTTGGTTCCGGCGGATGAGGGCGGCGGCTGGGAGCGGTGCCGGCTCGTGGGCGGCCGTCGAGGGGGCGCGCGCGGCGGTCGCGCGGATCGCTGAGGGCGCGGGGGGGGGAGCGCCGCGGGCGGGCGGTCGGTATGCGAGCGGCGTGGGGCGCCGGGCGGGGCGGTCGCGGCGGGGCCGGCGTCCGGGTGGTGAGGGTGCGGCGCGGGGGTGGCGGGGCGCCAGCGGCGCGGACGGGCGGGGTGCGAGGCGTGCGGCGCGGAGCGGAGGTCCGGCGCGCGGGCGGGGGGGGGGGGGGCGCGCGGCGCGGGGGCGCGGGGGCGCTGCGTCGCGGCGGCGGCCGGGCGCGCGGGGTGCGACGAGCGGGCCGCGGGGGTGAGCGACGTGGGGCGGCAGGCGCCGCGGGCGGTGGACCGGGGTGGGCGACGGGGGGCGGGCGCTGCGCTGCGGGCGGGGCGCGGGGCGCGAGGTTGCGTGTGGAGCGCGTGGCGTGCGCCGGCAGCGGTGGCGGGGTGGGGCGCGGCGGGGGCGGGCGGGGGGCGCCTGTTCGCCGGGCGGGGGCGCCGGGGCGAGGGGCGCGCGGGGTGGCGGGCGTGGGGGTGTGGGTGGATGAGCGGGCGCGGCGGCGCGGGGGCGTGACGGCTGCGGGCGGCGGCGGCGCGGGCGCGGCCCCGCGGGCGCGGGCGGGGGCGTGGGCGCTGGCGAGTGGGGAGCGCGGGGGCTGCGTGGCGGGAGGGGGGCGGGGGGGGGCGGGGGCGTGGGGCGCCCCGCGGGGCCGTCGGCGCGGGGGGGGCGGGGCTGCGCGAGTTGGGCGTGTCGCCGGCGCGCGGCGGGTGCGCGGGCGCGGGAGCGCGCGATGCGCGCGCGTTCCGGGGGGGCGCGTCGCGGGCGTCGGGCGGGCTCGGCGGGGGGCGGGCCGGGCGTCGGCCGGGTGGGGGCGGGTGCCGCGTCGAGTGGCGCGCGCGGACGTGGGCGCGGGGGGCGCGTGGGCGCCGCGGGGTACTAGGGGGGGGGGGTCGCGCGTTGCGTGACCGGCGCGGGCGACGCGGGCGGGGGCCTGCGGCGGCGGGGCCGGCGCGGCGCCGCCGGTCGCGGGCGCGAGGGCGCGGGGGCGGCGCGGGGCGCGCGCGCGGGGGCGGCGCGCTGCTCGGCGAGGGGGGGGGCGGCCGGGGCGCGGTGGCGGCGTGGCGCGGGCGAGGGGTGCGCGCCGCGGCGGGGGGGCGCGCGGCCGGCGGCAGGGCGGCGCCGCGAGTGGGGCGGTCGGCGGGGGGGCGGGGCCGGGGGCTGCTGCGCGCCGGCGCGAGCGGCGGGCGGGCGCTGCCGCGGACGGGGGGGGTGGGGGGGGGCGGGGGCGCGCGGGGCGGCGGGGGGGCGGCGGGGGGGCGGCGCGGGGCGGCGCGCGGCTGGCGGCGGGGGGGGCCCCGCCGCGCCCGCGCCGGCGGGGGGGGCGGCCGGCCGGGCGCCCGCGCGGGGGGGGGGGCGGGGGCGGCGGCGGCGGCGGGGCGGGGGGGCGCGCGGGGGGGCGGCGCCGGGGCGGGGGGCCGCGCGCGTGGCGCCGGGGCGGTGTCGGGAGGGGGGAGGGGCGCCGTCGGCGGGGGCGGGCGGCGGCGTCCGTGGGCGGACGGGGTGCGGGGTGGGGCTGGGCCGCGGGGGGGGGGCCGGTGGGGCGGGGCCGGGCGTCGGTGGGCGGACGGCGATGACGTGACGGCGGCCGTGGGGGGGCGGCGTTCGCCGGGCGTGGGGGGCGTGGCGTCGGCGGGCGGAGCGCGGGGCGAGGGCGCGGCGGCGGGCGCGGGGTGGGGCGGCGCAGGCGGGGCGGGATGTAGGGCGTGCGGGTGCGGCGGCGGGGCGGCGCGGCGGTTGCGGGCGGCGGGGGGGCTGCGCTGGCGGGGGGCGCGCGCTGCGCGCGGCGCGGCGCGGCCGGCGGGCGGGCGGGCGGTCGGGGCGGGGCGGCGGTCGGCTGGGCGGCCTCGACCGGAGGCGCGCGCGGGGCGAGGGGGCCGGGGTGGGGGGCGCGCGGTGGGCGGCTGTGGGCGGCGGGCGGGGTGGGGGCGGGGCGGGCTGGGGGCCGGGCCGGCGGGGCGGCTGCGGGGCGCAGGGGGAGGGTGGCGGGGGCGCGGGGGGGGGGGAGGCCGGGCGGTGCGCGGCGCGGGCGTGCGGCCGTCGGCTGGGCCGGGGCGAGGCGGGGGCGCGGGAGGGCAGCGGCGCGCGGTGGGGGGAGGGGGGCGGGGGTGGCCGCAGGGGGCGGGGGCGGGTCGCGGGGCGGGCGGCGCGGGGAGCGGCCGCTTGGTGGGGCGTGCCGGGCGGCGGGCGGGCCGGCCGGACGTGGCAGCCCGCGCGCGGCCGCCGCTGCGGCGCGCGCCGGGCGCGTGGCTCGGGCGGGCGGGGAGCGTGCGCGCGTTTCTGCAGGCGCGGGGCTGTTGCGCCAGATCAAGATATTCGCTGATCAAATACACGATATAAACACAAGGGCGGCGGGGCCCTCGGGGGGCGGGGGCGGTGGGAGCGCGGGCGCGCGCGGCGTCGGGGCGGCGCGGGGGGCGGCGCCGCGCGGGCGGCCCGGGCGGGGGGCGGGGGGGGGCGGACGCGGGGGGGGCGCGCGGCGGAGAGGCGGCGGCGCGGCGCGGGGCGGTGGCGCGCGGGGGCAGGGGGGGGGGCGGGCGAGCGCGCGCGCTGACGCGCGCGGTGGGGGATAGGGGGCGGGGCCGGGCGTTTGGGGGCGGGGGCCGGCGGTCCTGCAGCGCGGCTACGGGGGGGCGGCGCGCGCGCGCGCCAGCGCGGGGCCGGCGGCAAGCGACGCCGGGCGGGGGCGGGCGCGCGGCGGGGGGCGCGCGGGGGGGCGCGGGGGCGGCGGTTGGGCGCGGGGGGGGGGGTGAAGCGGTGGCGAGTCAGCTCGGCCGGCGCGGCTGCGGGGAGCGCGGCGGGCGCGGGCGGGCGCGGGCGGCGGCCCGGGGGCCGGCGCGCGGCGGCGGGGGGGCGGCGCCGGCGGGAGCGCGGCGGGCGACGGGGGAGGCGGCGGGTGGCGGCCGGGGGCGGGGGAGGGGCGCGGCGGGGTGGGTGTGCCGCGCGGGCGGCCGGCGGCGGGGCGGCGGCCCGGCGGGCGGGCGGGTGGCGGTGGGCGGCGCGGGCGCGCGGAGGGCCGCGCGGCGGCGGCGCTGCGCGGGCGGGGGGGGCGCGGGCGGGGCGGGGCGGCGTGGGCGAGCGCGGGGGGCCGGTGGTGCCGCGCGCGCGCTGGCTGTCGGCGGTGGCGTGTGCTCGCGCGCGCGCGGGGCGCAGGGCGCGCGGTGGGACGGCGCGCGGCGGGCGGGTCGCGGCGGCGGCGGGGGGGGTCGGGCGCCGCCGCCCGGGGACGAGGGCGGGCGGCGCGGGCGCGCGCGGGCGCGCGCGCAGCCGGCGGCGGCGGCGGGCGGCTCGGGCGCGGGGGGCTGGGGGTGCGGGCGTAGCGTCGCGAGGCCTGCGGCGTGGGGGCGTGTGGGGGCCGCCGACGGCGGGCGGGGCCGGGGCGCGGGAGCGCGGCGGCGCGCGTGGCGGCGGCGCCTGCGGCGGGCGTTGAGCGCGCGCGGCGCTGCGGACGGCGGCCGCGGCCGGTGTGCCGTTGCGGCGGTGGTGGGCGCGCGCGGGGCGCGAGGCGGCGGGGCGGTGGACGTGGCGGGGCAGGGCGGGGGGTGCGCGGGGCGGGGGGCGCGGCGCGGCCGAAGGCGGGCGGGGGGGACGGGGGCCGGCGGGGGCGGCGCCGGCGGCGGGCGTCGGTAGGGCCGGGGCGGCGCTTGCCGCAGTCGGGGGCGGGTCCGGGGCGCGGCTCGCGTGAGGCGGAGTGGGCGGCTTCGCAGGTGGGGGGGGCGCGTCGCGCTTCGGGCGTGCGGGGTGCGGCGGCGCGGCTCTACGGCGCGCGCAGGGGGGGGGGGCAGGTCGGGGGGGCGGGCGGGCGCGCGGCGGGCGCGGGGCGGCGTCGGGGGGCTGCGGGGCGGGCTCGGGCGGGGGCGCGGCGGCGGCCTTGGGCGCGCGGGCTGCGCGCGGCTGCGGGCGATGCGAGGCGGCGGCAGAGGGGACTGCGCGGCGGGGCGGGCGGCGGGCGCGCGCGGGCCGCCCGGGGCCGGGGCGCGGGGGCGGCGGCGGGGGCCGGGGCCGCTCGGGGGCGGGAGGGGCGGGAGCGGGGGAGAGAGGGGGGGGGTGCGGGGGGCCCCCGGGCCGGCGGGCGGGGGGCCCCCGGGGGCGGGCGCCAAAACCCGGGCCCGCCGGGGGCCCCCGGGGCCGGGGGGGGGGGGCGGGGGGGGGGGGGGGCGGGCGGCGGGGGGGGGCGGCGGCGGGGGGGGCGCGGGGGGGCCCCGGGGGGCGCGGGGGCCCCGGGGGGGGGGGGCGCGGGGGCCGGGCCCCGGGGGCCCCCGGGGGGGCGGCCCGGGGCCCGGGGGGGGGGGGGGCGGGCGCGGGCGCGGGGCGGGCCGGCCCCCGGGCCCCCCCGGGGGGCGGGGGGCCCGCGCGCGGGGCGGGGGCGCGGGGGGGGCCGAGGGGGGGCCCGCCGCGGAGCGGGGGCCGGGGCCGCGGGGGGGGGGGCGGGGCCCGGGGGAAGGCCCGGGGCGGGAGGGGGCGCTGGGGGCGGGGGGGCGGGCGGGGGGGGCCCCGCCGGGGGGGGCGAAAAAAAACCCCCGGGGTTTTGAAAAACGGCGGGGGGGGCGCGGGGGGCCCGGGGGGGCGGGGGGGGGCGGGGGGGGGGGCGGCGGGCCCGGGGGGGGGGCGGGGGGGGGGGGGGGCCGGGGGGGGGGAGGGGGGGGGCGGGCCCCCGGGGGGGGGGGGGGGGGGGCCGGCCCCGGGCGGGCCCCCGGGGGGGGGGGGGCGGGGGCGGCCCCGGGGGGGCGGGGGGCGCGGGGGGGGGGGCGGGCCCGGGGGGGGGGGCGGGGCCCCGGGGGGGGGGGGGGCGGGGGCCGGGGGGGGGGGCGGGGGGGGGCCGGGGGGGGGGGGCGCGGGCGCCCGGGGGGGGGGCGCCGGGGGGGGGGGGGGCGGCGGGCCCGGGGGGCGCGGGGGGGGGCGGGGCCCCGGCGGGCCCGGGAGGGGCCGGCCCCCGGGGGCGGGGGGCGCGGGGCCCCGGGGCGGGGCGGGGGGGGGGGGAGTGGGCCGGCCGGCCCGCGGGGGGGGCGGCGGGGGCCCCCGGGGGCCGGGGGCCCGCCCCCCCCCGAACAGGGGGCGGGGGGGCGGGCGGCCCCCCGTGGGGGGGAAGGGGGGGCCCGGGGGGGGGGAGCCGGAGGGGGCCCCGGGGCGGCGGGGGGGGCGTGGGGGGGGCCCCGGGGGGGCCCCCCCGGGGGGGGGGGCCCGCGGGGGGGCGGGGGCCGCGCGCGGGGGGGGGGGCCCGGGGGGGGGGGGGGGCGGGCCCGGGGGGGGGGGGGGGGGGGCGGGGCCCCCGGGGCCGGGGAACGCCCGGGGGGGGGGGGGGCCCGGCCGGGGGGGGCCGGGCGCCCGGGGCGGGGGGGCGGCGGGGGGGGCCGGGCGGCCCCCCCCCGGGGGGGCGGGGGGGGGGGAAAGGGGGGGGTTGGGGGGGGCGGGGGGGGGGGGGGGGCGGGGGGAGGGAGGCGGCGGGGGAGGCCAGCGCCCGGGGGGGC
>JAODAL010082390.1:0-11590 GCA_025379985.1 Phyllomedusa bahiana
TTGTCTCTTTGAAATGCCTCGCTGAACGACTGCTGGCGCCGAGTGTGAAGGGAGCTCTGGCCCTGGAGATGATGGCAAAGAGAAAAAGCTCCCTTCTGCAGAGGTGGTGGAGCCTTGACTGGCTGCAATGGCATGCGTGCCACTGGGCACTGCTGCTGCTGCGGCGGCAGGATTGACAATCACATCTGAGCCACGTTTCTCCCAGGCCACCGGATGGTGACGCTGCATATGTTGACGCAGGACCGTGATGCCAACGTTAGGTCCCTGGCCATGCTTCACTTTCTACCCACAGATTCTACATATACCCATATTCGGCTCCTCCGCTGTCTTAGCAAAGAACTGCCACACCGCCGAGTATCTGATTTTACTGCCAACGCTCCGCACTGAGTGACTACTGCCGCCGCTGCCTCGCTGAGCCCCTGTGCCGCTACTTTCTTGGACCTGCGAAGAGGGGTGTCGACCACGTGGGCGCTTAGCTCCCGACTTCACACTGCTGCTTCACACTCATGGCCACACAACCCACTTGCTGGCTGCGCCACTGCCTGACACGTAAGCTGATGCCCTCTTCTCCTGACGATGATGAAGTCCTTGCTTCACCCGGCTCCAAAGTGCGGTCGGCTACATCATCATCAATTTGTGTTTCATCGTCACTGCTGTCCTCATCACCGGTCTTGGTATCTAGAGGCTGACCCCTCACAACATGACCTCCCATGCCACTCTCCACATCTATACTTTGCCGCCTACTGCAAGAAGCAGGAGATATTGGCCCCATTTCTTCGCTGCCAAGTAGCTGCTGACTGCCCTCCTCAAATTGTTCATCCTCGAATATAGTGGCTCTGAGCCCAGACCTAATAGTAGATCTCTGGCTGAGGGAACCGGATGAGAAAGAGGCGGGTTGAGGACAGGTAAGGGCCGCTGACCCGCTCCCGGGCCATGCCAACTAAGGGTTGTGTCTGACGTTCCCACCGACTCTTGTCAGATTTCATCTGGGAGGAAGTGGATGACCTAGTCAACCAATCAAGAACTCTTGGGTTGCTGGTCAGCACACGGTCGCTAGATGACAGCGGCAGTTCTGGCTTCACCCAGTGACCCCTGCTGCGACGTGCCCTTGCTGTGCTGCGACCTGGGCATGCTCCAGGAATGTTTGTGCCACTGCCACTCGCAGGTGAAGAGCCTGCCACGTCTCTGTCTGACATACTGTTTGTTCTAAAATGTACAGACACTGTTTGATGAAGATATCTGTATATGATAAATACACACCCTGTATTTGACTCCAAATGAACCCACTAACAAGCTTGGGTAACTCTTGGATATAATTTGCGCTCCACAAATGGGCAGGAAAAATTTACTTGTATATGCCGTTTAAAAACACTGTGTATTTTACTGAATATAAAGCACAAAACAGGCTTAATTAACCTTCGGATATGAATTATGCTACAGGAAAAATTTCTTTTTTGCCGGTGAAAAAGAAAGTTTCTTTTATTAAGTACAACTGCAGAAAAATAGTTAGTTAACCCTTGGATGTGAATTGTGTAAAAGAAATATGCTGCCAACAATTACCAGCTTTGTAGCGTGTTAAACGTTGTATATTTTACAGAACACAACAACAGAAAAACTCGTAATTAACCTTCGGATATGAATTATGCTACAGCCAAAATTTCTTCTTTGGCGGTGAAAAAGAAGACGTTCCTTGTACTAAGTACAACTGCAGAAAAATACTTAGTTAACCCTTGGATGTAAATTGCGCAAAAGAAATGTGCTGCCAACAATTACCAGCTTTATAGGGTGTTAAAACGGCATGTATTTTACGGAACACAACAACAGAAAAACTCGTAATTAACATTTGGATATGAATTATGCTTGAGGAATAATTTCCTCTTTGGCGGTGAAAAAGAACGTTTCTTTTACTAAGTACAACTGCAGAAAAATACTTAGTTTACCCTTGGATGTAAATTGCGCAAAAGAAATATGCTGCCAACAATTACCAGCTTTGTAGCGTGTTAAAACAGCGTGTATTTTACGGAACACAACAACAGAAAAACTCGTAATTAACCTTCGGTTATGAATTATGCTACAGGCAAAATTTCATCTTTGGCGGTGAAAAGGAACGTTTCTTTTAGTGACCACAACAGCAGAACAACGCTTAATTAACCCCTGAATTTAAATTGCACAAAATAAATGAGCAACCAAAAATTAAGTGGTATTTGGATTGTAAAAACGCTGTTTCTTTAACTGTATACAACAGGAACAGGCTTAGATAACCCTTGAATATTCAATGTGCTCAAGAACTGAGCAGATAGCATTAAAATGTACATGCAGCTGCATTGGACGCACACTGGACTTCAGTTCCAATACCCCACAAAATGAGATATCATGAGCAGCAGCGGCGGCGGCGGCAGCACCTTCCCTACACAGTGCAGTGAGAGCGGTATGAGCTGCCAGCGTCGCGCCCGGACTTATATAGTGCGGTGACGTCACAGAATCCCGCCGGTCTCTGATTGGCTTCATCTCTGCACAAGTCATGTAGGAAAAATAGATGTAACCAGCTTCCAGACTGCTCTGAGGGAAGCTTGACAAGGCATGAAGAGGAATCCTTTTTTTTTTTTTTTCTTTCTTTATTCAGAATTCTTTAAAATACTTCAGGTGATCTATCGGATGATGATTCTATCGGCACTAACCAACCTGACAAATGACAACAGAGATGATGTACCGCGAGGGGAGCTGACCGAACCTCTAGAACGCCGGAATACTAAAGGTGGCCGTAAGACGAGGGCCCGAAAAAACGAGTACGGCGGGCGGGGAGGAAACACTGGCAGAAATGGAGTGGGCCCCTGGCAACTACGGACTTTTAAGAGTTGAATTCTCCCGGATTAACCTCTTAATTCAAATACTATCTTCACAAAAGTTCTCTTTATTGTCCAAGGTATGGGGGTTTGCCTTACATATGATTTTGATATTTTTGAAACCCTCCTCGATGTGAACCGCTTTGCGACTAATGTCACGGTCTCTAATCATTTTTTGAAAATAGCCCCAATTGAGGCGCAAGTTCAGGACTTGGGTGGACACATTAGACAAACTTAAAATTTTAAAGAGCAAATTATTCCAACATTCCAGGAACTGTGGGTATCTCTTCTCCTACGTGAACTGCAAAGTGAAGAGGACTATTTCTACTGAGGATGATGATATAGCTTTTTTTTGTTAAAAATCCAATTTTTATCCTTTGCAGTCCCGTTTAACTACATAGAACTCTTTCAAGATCTAATAGAAGAGGATTTAGTGAGATTGAAAATGAATGCTGTAGTTTAAATTCTTTGAAATATAATAAATTAACTAATGGAGAGAACAGGGCTTTACAGAATTTGAAGAATAATAAAGATATAATTGTACGCAATGCGGACAAGGGAGGCGCCGTTGTTGTTTTGGACACAGAGTTGTATAGGTCCGTGAATCTTAATACATTATTCCAATCTGATACGTATGTACAATTGGCTGGAAATCCAATTATGGATTTTAAAAATATATTAAAAAAGAGTTTTTAAAATTTAAGGCATTTTCTAGGGGAGTGTTGCCCTTCCCAAGTTGGCCCCGAACTTTTTGCAACCAAAAAAAAATCCTATTACCCCAAAATATACCATGCTCCCCAAAAAAAATACAAAAGGGGATTCCCACCACCTTTTGACCCATGCCCCGGCATGGGTTCTCTTACCAAGGATGGGACGAGGGGTTTCAAACACCCCAGCTTCAACCATTGGTTTTTACAAATACCAGGTTATCCCACTACCAAAAAATTTGGGTTGGGAAATGGAGACCGGGTCGGGCCCCTGAGGGGCAATTCGGCTTACTTTTTGGACGTTTTAGGCCTTTATCCTAGTATCCCTCACCAAAAAAGCTTTGTCGGTGTTGCAAAATTTTAAACAAATTTAATAAATTATTCCATACATAAAACGGGAAATTTTAAATTTTGAAAGGGGTTTAAACTTTTTATTTAAACCACAAAAAATTCTCTTTTTGAGGGGAAAATATTTTTTACAGGAAAGTGGTCCCTCGAGGGGGGGTTTCTTTTTTTTCCCCCTTCATTAGAAAATTTTTTTACATGCCCCTCTTTTGAGGACAGTTTTTTTTTTGCAGGGACAGAGATTAAGGCTCTTTTTTTAAACGGTATTGTCGATATATCGACGCCCTTTCTTTTTTTTGGCAGGGTGCGTGTTTTGAGGGGAATTTTTTGTTAATTATAAAAACAAAAAAAAAAAAAAAACCTTAAAATTTTCAATACCCATCATGAAATTAAAAATTGATTATCTGGATATCCCAAAAAACCTTGCGAAAGAGCAACAAAAAAAGAAGTTATGCCCTTTTCAAAAAAAAAAAACTGAAACAAAATTTCCTTTTCTGCAAGCCCCCTCTTGCCATCCTGACATGTGGTGGAAAAATTTCCCCCGGTGAATTTTTTCCTTTAAAAAAAAAAATTTGTTCAGAACCAGATCTTTTTTAAAGACATCAAAAACAACAATTTTTCAAATTGAGACACGAGGTTCCCAGTAAAAAAGGTTTTAAATTGAAATTTAATCAGGGGAGGATAGAGTTTTTTAAAACGGGACACTTTTTGAAGCGCCAACCAAAGAATACAATCAGGGCAATACTAATAGTATCCCCTTTAGTAACGTTATAACAAAAATTTTGAACAAATTTTTTAAAAATTGTAAAAGAAAGTTTTCCAAAACCCCTGTTTGTCAATCGGAAATCAAGAACTTTTTAACAAACTCAAGTTAGTTTGTCTTCGTAGGGGCCCCAAAGGCCGGGGCCCATTCTCCCCCCCGAGTCTATTCCCTTTCCTTTTTGAACAACAAACGCAATGTGTGGTTTGGACACAAAGGGGCCTTCCACAAATGGGGGCATTCCATCTGCACTGTTTGCAAAATGGGGCAGCCACAAATCAATTTACTTTCTTATGGGAAAGGGGCAAAATTTTTTCCCATCGAAGTCCTTTTAATTTTGAAAACACAAAATAATGAATTTGATTAGTTGCACGGGATTTTGTTACAGTATTTTTGGGTGAAACCACTGGTCCCCTAAAAAGTGAGGATAAAGACGGCCCCCTATCTGATGCCCGTCGTCCGATTCCCTTTAAAAATCCCCTTGTCTCACGCCATTTTGCGATTTTCTTTGCGGGGGGATGTTTTTAAATTATATTTTGGCGGCATTGAAAGAGTTTCCTCGCCCCCAAAGAGGGGAATTTTGTAAGAAGCTTCTGCCCCCAGGGGGGCCTGGGGGAAATTTTTCTTTTAAACCACCAGGTCCCCCTTTTGGGGCCTTTAAATTTACCCGGGGGATATTACCTACCATTTATTAGGATCGATTTGTGTTTTTTGGGTTTTTTTTGCCGCAAAACAGTTTACTTTTATGTGTTCCCTCACACATGTTTTTTTTTTTTTTTTTTTGTATTTGTTGTTTTTAAACAGTTAAAATTTTTATAACAAATTTTTTTATAAAAGCACGTATTCTGTCACGGGAACCGGGGCCCTTTTGATAAAAAACCGGGAAATTTTTGGCCAAAAGGACAGAGCAGAAAACTAATAAAACCCTGATTAAAGGGGGAATTACTAAACCCGAAAGCGTTGGGTTTATCCAAACTCGGGAAATAACCCATGTTTAAACCCTTTTTTCTGCCCGCTAATTTCAAACCCCATGTTTTTTTTGTCATTCCTCTGAATTTTAAAAAAATTTGATAAAAGAAAGAAAAAATTTAGAAAAAAAAGGATTCCTTCCCTGCCTTGTCAAGCTCCCCTCAGAAACGGTCTGGAACTGGGTTCATCAAATTTTTCCCAATTTTTGGGTTTCCCGTAAGGGGGCTGGAATCCCTGAAACCCTGACTCCACGCAAGCATCTTTAGGCACAGGTGAGCCGATACAACAACTTTCCTATCTTTGTCCCATGTAACGCCATGTGCTCGCAGCCATTTTATCAATCAAAAGCACGCTTCGTTCCCGCGAATCACCCCAAACTTCGACTTCGTTCAGAATCGAAGTTTTCCAGAAATTCTAAACGAATTCCACTTCATTAGAATCAATTCGCCCATCTCTAACCATAATTTAAACATTTCAATGGTTCCTTTATAACTCTGACCAGGGATATACAGTAACTAAAAGTCGTGTAGAGGTAGTAGCTGCACCCAGCCCTTTGTGCCTGATAGTGTCTAATGAGCTCTGTGACACTTTAAAGGGGTTTTCTTATCACACTTCCACATTGCTGGTCTACTGACTGTGCTCGGCTATATTTGGAACTCCCATAGACATAAGAGGGAAGGACATCTGCAAGCACTGTCCTCCCTATTCTCTGAGATGCTTTAAGTAACTAAAAAAACAATAGAGACAGAAAGCGCCTCATAGGGTAATATGTAACCACAAGTAAATGGTGCAAAAGGCAATGCTCACCTGATATGGTTGTGTGAGCCACAACCAAATAGCACAGTGTGATTAAAACAGGGCATAATGAATTTCAAATCTCGCAAAAAAAATCCAGAATTATAGACCAAGATCACAAGCAAGTGCAAAATTGCCGTTCGAGTGGCTAGAAATATAATAATTAAAGGAGTTGTCTCATTACGAGCTTTCAGCCTGTCAGTGTCCCTGGTAAGTTGAACTGAGGGGCGTGTTTCTTGGTCTGTCTGTTCTGCTCCCTCTCCCCCCTCCCATCAGCACACGGCAGCTACGTAACTTCTATACAGTGGGGGGAGGGGGTTTGCTCTCAGAGTTCACCCTGTGTGTGCCTGGGCCTAGGGCTGTTGCAGGAGAGGGCTGATCTAGGGGTGTAGAGAGGAATATGAAGCTGTGTGCTAATAGAGCAGAGGGGATGCATGTGTTCCTATATCCCCTCTTAAACTTACAAATCTCCACATCTCCAGCAACAACAAGGGCAGTGTTACTATACTCAGGATGTGTCCCTAATACAGGGAGAACATAAAGTTATTCACATTGCCCCCTGATCTGTATAATATTAGTAATAGTCACATTCCAAAGACATATCATGATTATAGTTAACAGACAGGGTCACTGCTGTCACATCTATCTGTGTAGAGAGCAGGAGGAAGCAGGCACACACAGGGTTAATCCAAGCAGCATGGACACAGATGCCAGAGTCCTCCTCCCCCTCCCCCCCTCCACTACAGAAGCATTCTGTGCGGGAGGGGCTCTCTGCTCAAACCTGTCTTCAAAGGTGATGAGTCATTCAGACCAGACAGCCAGTAAGATAAGGATCAACAGGTTGGCTGCTATGGAAATTTGAGAAGGTGATGTAGTAATACTAACAGGGCTAGCTCAAAATCAGTAGGACATTTTTAATGAACATATATTGCAAAGCTGCTTGTTTTTTAAAGATCTTTAAATTAAAACCCAATCATTGTAGCGAGACAACCCCTTTAAACACTGCAAAATATAACGCATTTCAGTGAATGTGCAGGTTCCCTTTCAGAGTATAGATGAGTATGAGTTACAACTATTGTTCTTAATTAAGTAGCCTGCTACCTCCATATACTGAATAGATACGAAGGGCGACATGTCTGAAAATTGGCTGCGCCGCAGCAGTTTTTAGGCGCATTTAATCAGTGTAAAGTACGTCTGAAAGTACGATCCTTTCAAAAATGACACTTTTCAGAAAGTTAGCTATTCTAACTTGTTCTAATCATTGCATTAAGGTCTCTTTTGAATTTATTTAGTGAATTCACCATGACAAGTTTCTCTTATCAACTTCAGTTATCCTTAGAGCTTACAAATACTCTCATTGTGAATACTACTGCCCAGGCCTATATTACTGTCTTGTCTAGTGTTTATGGACCATACCATTATTATTATTATTATTAATATTATTATTTATTTTAGAGTGCCCTTGATTCCAGGGCGCTGGACATTTTAGGTGGGTACATAAATAGCATTGGTCAAACAATTACAAAGCGACAATAAGTGACTAACAACTAGTGCAGTGGGAGAGAGGGCCCTGCTCTTGAGGGCTTACAATCTACAGGGAAGGAGGGAAGAGACAGAAGGTGAGGGGGAGACATGTTTGTGGGGTGGAGCAGTGCAACACGGTTAATGTTGATTATAGGCAATCCTGAAGAGGTAGGTTTTCAGGTTACGTTTGAGGCTAGTGAGAGAGGGGGAGAGCCTGAGGTGTTGAGGCAGTGAGTTCCAGAGTGTGGGGGAAGCACGGGAGAGTGTAGCCATTGACAGTGATAGAGAGATCAGGTGGAGGGATAGAGTGGGATGGTGGGAAGATAATAAATTCAGTTTTCTCCACATTTAGTTTTAGGAGACGGGAGGAGAAGAAGGAGGATATAGACAGTCAGGGACCCAGAGAGTAGAGAGGTGACATCTGGGCTGGAGATGTAGAGTTGGGTGTCTTCAGCATACAGGTGGTATTGAAAGCCATGTGATGTTATAAGCTGATCCAGGCCAAGGGTGTCATGCCTTAGTTGGATTATTTCTGATTTTAGACAGACGAAGCAGCAATCGGGCTGGAAACAGATTTATAATTGTAAAGATATTAGACACTTCTTTAGGCAGAAATATTTACTAGGATAAGTCCTTCTGCAGATTCTAACAAACTATTGATTACTCAGTTTATAAGAGGCCTGCTGACTATCATTTCACTAAAATTGTAATTGCAGTGGACAAACAAACGGCTGACATAAATAGCAATATCCCCTCTAAGAGTTAAATTAAAGCTTCCATTCTAGGGAAACATGAGACTGATAAAACTAAAAGGCTATAATAAGTCTTCAGAGCCTAAAACCCCAATTCACTGACCATAAAGATGGGAACATTTTTCCTACCATAAAATGTTTCTGTTGCAAGAAAATGGACTGTGCCATTCTCTAGTGTCCATTACTAACTACTTAAGAGGAGCCAGACTGTCACTCAAAAAGAAACAAGAAAAGTCAAAAGTCAAATTGATTTTCAATGTTAGTCTGATGTTGAATGGAGATTTACCTTTAATTTGCTACTAAATGGAACTGTGTCTTCTGTTTTATTTGACACTGGTTCTCAAATACTGTATTGTCTACTGATGTTTTCAACAGAAACACTTGAGTCATCCTCACTTGCATCCTGTATAATGTGCCTGTATTTGGTGCTGGAGAAAATCCTGTTTTAATGGATGGGTGTTGGATGTGGAACTTCACAATCCTTGTGTGGTCCCTGATGATGATCTCCCTCAAGAATGAATGCTTATGTGAGAACCTGCTTCAATGATTGTGTGCCCTAGAGTCAAGGTAGTTTCTTCAACTTTAGCAAGGAATCTCCTTTACAGCATTTGTTACAGCTCCTGATCTTCTGGCTCCTGATCTTCTATCTACTTCTATCTACTAAAATGTTTGCCCCAGAGTTTTCTTAAAGGGTGATAGTTCTGGCCTTTAGCTGAACATGCCCCAGAAAAGGGAAAGTTGTGAAGGTTGTTGTATAAATATTACCTGGGGCCCATGACAGTTTCATTTTGTTTGAAAGTTTATAAGCTTAAAGGGGTTGCAAGAAAAGGTTTAGTAGTAATTCCTGAAAAAAAAAATCACTGTTATGTACAAGAATGGATATTGTCACAGATATAAATAGTTCTATTCTTCCAGTAGTTATATTTGCTTGGCAGAAGGTAGCATTACCGTTACTGTTATCTTTATATGTATATGTACACTCACCGGCCACTTTATTAGGTACACCTGTTCAACTGCTCGTTAACACTCAATTTCTAATCAGCCAATCACATGGCGGCAACGCAGTGCATTTAGGCATGTAGACATGGTCAAGACAATCTCCTGCAGTTCAAACCGAGCATCAGTATGGGTAAGAAAGGTGATTTGAGTGCCTTTGAACGTGGCATGGTTGTTGGTGCCAGAAGGGCTGGTCTGAGTATTTCAGAAACTGCTGATCTCCTGGGATTTTCACACACAACCATCTCTAGGGTTTACAGAGATGGTCCGAAAAAGAAAAAACATCCAGTGAGCGGCAGTCCTGTGGGTGGAAATGCCTTGTTGATGCCAGAGGTCAAAGGAAATGGCAGACTGGTTCGAGCTGATAGAAAGGCAACAGTGACTCAAATAGCCACCCGTTACAACCAAGGTAGGCAGAAGAGCAATCTCTGAACGCACAGTACGGCGAACTTTGAGGCAGATGGGCTACAGCAGCAGAAAGACCACACCGGGTGCCACTCCTATTCAGCTAAGAACAGGAAACTGAGGCTCCAATTTGCCCAAGCTCATCGAAATTGGACAGTAGAAGATTGGAAAAACGTTGCCTGGTCTGATGAGTCTCAATTTCTGCTGCGACATTCGGATGGTAGGGTCAGAATTTGGCGTCAACAACATGAAAGCATGGATCCATCCTGCCTTGTATCAACGGTTCAGGCTGGTGGTGGTGGTGTCATGGTGTGGGGAATATTTTCTTGGCACTCATTTGGGCCCCTTGGTACCAATTGAGCATCGTTGCAACGCCACAGCCTACCTGAGTATTGTTGCTGACCCAGTCCATACCTTTATTAACACAATTTACCCAACAACTGATGGCTACATTCAGCCGGATAAGGCGCCATTCATAAAGCTGGAATCATCTCAGACTGGTTTTTTGAACATGACAATGAGTTCACTGTACTCAAATGGCTCCACAGTCACCAATCTCAATCCAAAAGAGCATCTTTGGGATGTGGTGGAACGGGAGATTCGCATCATGGATGGCAGCCGACAAATTTGCGGCAACTGTTGATGCCCATCATGGGCCAATATGAACCAAAAAATCTCTGAGGAATGCTTCCAGCACCATGTTGAATCAATGCCACGAAGAATTGAGGCAGTTCTGAAGGCAAAAGGGGGTCCAACCCGTTACTAGCCTGGTGTACCTAATAAAGTGGCCTGTGAGTGTATATTTACTTGACTATGTATGGACTTTATTTACTGCAAATTATGCATATAATGAATTATTTATGATATAGTTTCCCATTGTTACTGGCATTTTTTGTCCGTCATGTCTTTAATAAATTAATAAATATATTTGATACATACTTTTTTAATATTACATCATTAATAATATTAAAGATTTTTTATATCATATGTATTTTTCTTTTTCTTTGGTCTTGTACTTAATGGCTTTATAGGATATTTATGTGGTGCTTTTTGGGACCAGGTATTTTATTGGAGTGGTTTTTTTTTTCTATTTGGCTTTGTTACTGTTATCAAGTAGAAGCTGGGTCCCTCAGTCAAACAAAAATAATTTGGTCAATGGAGAACAAAAAAGTTGTTCATTAGCTGCCTGGGATTACAGTTTAAAAGATCCAAGAAACTGAAAGTTGTATTATACCCTCTTATCAAAAAGCACCTACTTCCAATACCATCTGTTTCTACTTCTGTTGATGACTTAATGCTTGAAACTTCTGAAACTTCTGAAGACTCCAATGAGGTGTTGTGTAATGGAAGTCAAAGTAGAAATAATGACAGATTCATGCCACCACTGATGACCTTTTTAATAGTGTATGGTTTGGATATTACCTCTCCTTCCATTATCAGATGCCACTAAATGACAGTTTCCCCCCCGGGCACTAATTCAATCCATGAGCAAGG
>JAODAL010082391.1:0-11590 GCA_025379985.1 Phyllomedusa bahiana
GAAAATTGCCATTAGCGCCCTTAAGAAAGGCCCCCTCCAGCCCAATCAAGGATCGCTCGCCGCCCGGGACTTCCGCTTCTTTAAGCGAGCTAATCCACCTGGCTAACCGGATTGACATCGATTCGCAGAAAGGCGTGAGGAGCTCCGCCAAGAAGCAAGAACCAGCCCGTACACGCCGTCCAGCTCATCTTGCACCGGTGTTTATAAGGCCACCACCGCCACCTTCCCAGCCAGCCGGGGAAGAGGCCCTGCAAGTTGGTAGAGCCCACCAGTCTCCGCATGAACTTAACGACGGCGTAAAGAGAACCTATGTCTCTACTGCGGCACCCTGATCATCTCCTCCGTTGTTGTCTGCTTCGCCACGGCGTCCGGGAGAAACGGGCACACCTAGGCTACGTGGGGAGAAGCATCCCTAAGTGTGTGCAGCTCTCTCCCCGCCTGAACATTTCGGTCCTGATCGGCACTGAAGCCGGGACCCACTTTCAAGTTTCAGCATTCTTGGACTCCGGTTCTGCTGGAAACTTCCTGGACGCTGCCCTGGTGTCTCAACACTGTCTTCCCGTGGTTCCCTGGAGAATCCTCTGTCCATTTCCTCCGTCAGTGGAGGATCCTCCGTGACCCAGTCCGTTTCCGTACTGAGCCATTGTCCTCCAAGTAGGGGCACTTCACAAAGAAAGGACTATGTTCTATGTGTTTCACCGGTCTTCTTCGCCCGTCCTATTGGGTCTTCATGGCTGCAGCGCCATGCCCGGTGCTTGACTGGCAGAGGGGGGTCTTGCGATGGGGCTCAGAGTGTCGGTCTCGCTGTTTGTGACACCTCGCCAGGTGCCAGCCGCTTCTACGGTACCAGCTAAGCTCTAGGGGCTCTTCCCGCGCCTTATCAGGAGTTATGTGATGTCTTCTCCGAGAAGCAGGCAGAGACCCTGCCGCCACATCGTCCTTATGATTGTCCGATTGACCTATTGCCCGGTACCAGCCCTCCTCGGGGCAGAGTCTACCCCTTATCCGTTCCGGAGACACAAGCCATGTCCAAGTACATTCGTGAGAATCTCCAGAAGGGGTTTATTCGGAAGTCCTCTTCTCCCGCGGGGGCAGGATTCTTCTTCGTGGAAAAGAAGGATGGTACCTTGCGACCCTGCATTGATTACCGGGGTCTGAATAAGATCACGGTGAAGAATCGGTACCCTCTACCGTTGATCACGGAGTTATTTGATCGTCTGCAGGGCGCAAGGGTTTTCTCCAAGTTGGATCTAAGAGGGGCCTACAATTTGGTCCGAATCCGCAAGGGCGATGAATGGAAGACGGCCTTCAACACCAGGGACGGCCACTTCGAGTACCTGGTAATGCCATTCGGACTGTGTAATGCGCCTGCCGTCTTCCAGGAGCTCGTGAATGACATTTTCAGGGATCTTCTCTACACCTGCGTAGTGGTCTATCTGGACGATATTTTGGTGAAACTCGCCGACTCGGGGACCCACCATTTTTCATGTCCTTTCAGGTGTTGAAGGGCTCGAGATAATCACCTGTATGCCAAGTTGGAAAAGAAGTGCCCTTCCACCAAACCAGCCTTCCGTTTCTGGGGTACATTATTTCTGATCGAGGCCTAAGATGGATCCAGCAAAGCGGGTCAGCCGTGTTCAGTGGCCACCCCCAAAGTGGGTTTTTGCGTGCCATACAGCGTTTCTTGGGGTTCTGTAACTATTATCGCCAATTTATTCCCCATTTTCTAGGGCTAGTGGCCGATAGTGGCTCTCACTAAGAAACACGCTAACCCACGCAGCGGGCCCCTCCGAAGCTGAGGAGGCATTCGCAAAGCTCAAGTCTGCCTTTACCCAGCATCTGTCCTCTCGCGGCCGGACCCCGGAAACCCTTCCCCTTTGGGAAGTGGATCCTCTCCGTGGGGGTCGGAGCCACCCTTACGAAAAAAGGGCCCATGGCAAGACCGTAACGTGTGGCTTCTTTTCCAAGACGTTCTCCCGGCTGAAAGGAACTACACGATAGGCGACGTGAGTTGCTGGCCATCAAGATGGTTTGGAAGAATGGCGCTACCTATTGGAGGGGGCTCGCCATCCCATCTGCATCTATTCGGACCACAAAAAACCTTCAATACCCCCAGACGGCCTCAGCGACTTAACCACCCAGGCTAGGTGGTCGCTCTTCTTCTCCCCGGTTCGACTACCAGATTCAAATTCCGGCCCGCGGAGAAGAACTCAAGGCGGACGCCCTTTCCCGGGGCTTCTGGACGTGGTGGGGGAGGAGTCTACTCCAGAGCATATAATTCCCCCAGAACGCCCCTTTTCTCGGCTGCTCCAGTTGACCTCCGGAAGGTTCCTCCAGGGGGGACCTACGTACGCCCTGCTCTCCGCGACGCATCCCTTAAATGGGGCATTGCTCTTTGGTGGCCGGTCATCCCGGGGCGCTCGAAGACGTTCCTTTTGATATCCCGGTTCTATTGGTGGGGCCCGAGCTCGTCAAGGATGTCAAGGATTTCGTTTAGGCCTTTTAACTCCTGTGCCCGCAACAAGACGCCCGTCACAAGCCGGCAGGCTACTACACCCTACCCATTCCGAACGCAACCTTGGACCAACATTGCGATGGACTTTATAACGATTTTCCTCCTTCGGTGGCAACACCGTCATTTGGGTGACTACTGATCGGTTCTCCAAGATGGCGCATTTTGTCCCTCTGCCGGGCTTTCCATCGACCCCAACCGCCTGGCGAAACTATTTTTCCAACATGTGTTCCGTCTGCATGGGCTCCCGCAGCAAATCGTCTGGATCGGGGAGGGCCAGTTTGTTTCCAAGTTCTGGCGTGCCCTGTGTTCCCAATCCGGTGAAGCTCGCTTCTGTCTGCTTACCACCCTCAGACGAATGGCCAGGTGGGAGAGAGTAAAACCCGGTCTTTTGGGGGGTTTTTCTACGCCATTCGTTTCAGCACGCCAAGCGATTGGTCCAACTTGTTGCCATGGGCGGAGTTCTCGTACAACTCGAGACTCAGAATCCGCAGGGGTCCCCTCCTTCTACATTGTATACGGTCTGCATCCCCGCCCCACCTCTCCCTTGGCATCTCCCTTTCCCAGGTTCCTGCGGCGGACGCACTGGTTCAGGACATAAAGACCATTGGTCCCAGACCCGCCAATCCTTGCTCCGCGCTTCCGAGCGCACGAAGCCCCAAACGACAAAGGAAGAAGTCCCCCTCCTGTCTTTCCCAGGTGACAAGGTGTGGCTGTCGGCCAGATATGTCCGTCTTAAGATTGCCCTCCTACAAATTGGGACCCCGCTTCCTGGGACCCTTCGAGGTTATCACTCGCATTAATCGGTTTCTTTACAAACTCCGGCTCCCTCCCACCATGAGAATTCTAAACTCTTTCCCCGTACTCTCTACTAAAACCCTGGTCCTTAACGTTTCTCTCTGAAGTCCTATCCCTCCTCCACCCATTGCTGTTGCTCAATGTCTTTGGAATTCAAGGAGATCCTGTTATGAGGAGAACTAGAGGGAAAACGTTACTTTCTGAAGGACTGGAAGGGGATTTGGTCCTGGAAAAAAAGAAAAAGGGTTGGGAGGACGAGGAGGAGAATATCCTGAACCGTAATTCTCATCAGAGATTTCTTCGATCCAGTAAGGGGGGTGGGGACCCATGGGGGGGGTACTGTCACGGACAACCCTGCGACCTCTGTCTCGGGTCACAGGCGCGTCTGTTCTGCGGCTCCCAGCGGAGCCCCATCCCGCATGTCGGGTTCTGGGTACTGCTTTGTCCCAGTCCCGCGGCGTTGTCACTTACCTGGCGCGCTTCCTGCTCAGTCAGTCCCAGGTCTCCCGGCGCATGGCTCCCCCCCTAGGGCGCGCGCGGGCTGGCTGTTTGAAATTTAAAGGGGCAGTGCGCCGGTAATTGGGTATTGCGGGCACTGCTCTATTTAGGTCTGGCCCCTTTCCTGCGGCCCTCGCGGTTCTTAGTGTTGTTTACCTCTGGAGAGGCGAGAAGCGTTCCTACCTAGTCTGGTCTTTCCGGTTTTGCTACCGTACCCTTGCCTACGTTTTCGACCATGATTCATTGCCGCCTGCCTCTGACCTTCTGCTCTGTGTCCACGTTTACGATCCAAGATGCCGCTGTCTGACCTTCTGCCTGTCCCGACTACGAGCTTGCCTGACGAATTGTGTACTACGTCTACCCTGGCCGCCACGCAGGCAAGCCCCGCCAGTGGAAATGACCTGGGTAGACTCCCGACGCAGCAAGTCATCCCGTTTGCGGCGGGCTCTGGTGAATACCGGGCCCTACTTAATTTCCCCGTTCCCTCGTGGGCTTCCCCCATCGCCTCGGTGGTCCAGCGGATACAACCCGTCCTTACATGTGCTGCAGGGCAGCGATTGTTACTAAGGACTTACACTGTCTCTTGGTAGCTCCGGGATTACCGGTTTCTCTTTATCACCATCACTTTCTTCCTCTATTCAAGACAGTTCCCCTTTGTTTGTCTTTCAATCCACTTTCTTCTTCCTCTCCTGTATATCTGTTCATACTCGTCTTCTCCCCTCTTCCTCTCTCTCCTGTGAGCTTCCAGGCTGATGGTATATCTATAGCCTGTTCCACCTCCCCACTGGAAAGATGTGGGTGATCCCTTTTGCTGGTAGCAAATAGGATCCTAAACATTCAACTTATCTCTCAACTACTGGAACTAAATTCCCCAATGTGGCAGGCTCCTTATATTGGAACCTACAACCCCTTACTTCTCCTCCACTGTGATTGGCTACAGGCCTTCCCCATGGTGGCTAAAAATGGCTGCCCATTTAAAAATGTTTAGTAATTTTAACCCTTACTATGCCATATATTCTTATATACACAATATACAGTGCACACCACAAAACTGTTTGTAGGGATGGTCCCACCCTCTACTTCTACACTCACTTTTTCCTGTCTGGAAAAGGCTGGTAATTAGTCATTTTTCTGCTGTCACCAGCATAATTCGAGTCAGACTAAACTGACCCTACCCAAATCTGAAACACAACAATACCAACACTAGTAATTCTTTATCATTATGGTAATGATAGAGTTAGGCAATGCACAACTTGCTGTCATGGGGCTGTCTTTAGTCTTATTGGGAAAGTTTTATTATCCAGTGGCACCAGACTTTTGGAACAAATTGCGCCCGTCTGCTGTTATTGTTTTAAACCCTTTTTTTCACTTTCGTGACATTTTTTGAAAGTGCTTATAAAAAAAAAAGGAAGGCAAAATTTGACTAAAATTCCCTGTCCATTAACACCATGAAGGATCTGCTGGCACAAAACAGGTATTAAATGTGGTAGCCAAGAGGTAATGAAAATAAGAGAAAAGTATCTAACATGTTAAAGTTTGCAAAATTTATCAACAAAAACATATTACCCTTCATTACTTTTTTGGGTTATGGCAAAAATGCATAAAATGTTGCACAAAATGTGGCACTTAAGGTGCAGCCTGTTTCAGTGTGTTGTAGAAATATTTATTATGGGAACTCAACAGTTTTTGCAACCTTGCATGGGACTTCGCATCTTGGAAACCAAAAATCCACCAGAATTCTGATTAAAAAATTACAAAAATTAATAATGGGTCTTAAAATCAAAGTAAGTCTAAAGATGTCTTGTTTAGCCACCATTTTCTTTGCTGGTTTTTAGACTAAATTTGTTCTGTTTTTTTTTGATAATTCAAACCTTGTCTGGTCAAAATTTTTCCTGTCTTTTTTTAAAAAGCCATATTAATAACTTTTTTAAATTTTGCATGCATTTTGTTTTTTTAAAATTTTTAAATACTGTTATTTCAAAAATTTGAGGACAGGAGAAAATCCACAAGTCACACAAGCCCACCTGTATACATTAGAAGGTAGATTCCCTTTAATAAAGGGGGGGGACAGGTGCCATTTTGAACGTTTCCATCCAAAACAGCCTGTGTCATAAATAAACTATATTCCACTGATGTACCAGGCGTAAAGTGTCTGTCACAGAAATGTTTTACCAAAAACATTGTCAAAAGTAAGTCAATGCCAGACCCCTGGGGATTTGATTATTAATTTATTAATTATTTCTCCCGATTTTTCTCCCTGTCCTTTTTAGTGTGAGTTTTTCTGCTTTGATTCTAATAAATAGCTTAGAAAATCCAAAAAAATCCCCAGGGGGGCTCAACCGCTAAAAACATTTTCGAATCATATGCTTTTAAATTATGGAAAATCAGATTATCTTATACCCTTTCCAACCCGACATCAACCAAATGCATAGTGTGAAATATTCTTTTTTCTAGTGGGGGCCCATGAATGCATTTGTAAATCATATCTATTTTTTTTATTTTTTTTTCAACAAGGTAAAAATATTCATGACAAAAGTTTTTTCTTGACTATTACAGCTTTAATTTTCATATTTTTTAGGCTGGGGAAAAAATTTTAGAATTAAAGCAAAGAAAAAGGGTTTTCTATTTAAGTAATTGCTTTCCAAACCCCTTTTTCCACTTTTATTTTAAGGGGTCCCCGTGAAAAGCGGCAATTATTTTTCCCTTGGTCATCAGCAGCACAATGATGGGGATTTCTTTCCCGCAGACTGATAAGACAGATTATTTTTTAATATGTTATTATTTGATCCCAGACTCCACCCCTTGTCATTTTTTTTTTTTTTCAGAACATAGGGCAGATGGGGTTTTTGACTTCTTATCGAGGATTTTCCAAGTTTTTTAAAATGTCTCCCTACCACCCCCTTGGGGCAAAATTTGGGAAATGTAAGCTTCAATTTCCCTCCTGTTCCCCCTCACTTTTGGCATCCATCTGGATCCATATCGTGGCCATCACTGACCTCCATTGTCACATGTTTTACTGAGGATGTGACTGTGTGCCAGAGATTGCTGGAGTGGTTTTGAACGGGTGATGGGAGGTAGTTTGCGTTAAGTTTCTATTTAAGGATCAATGATGGTGAAAAAGAGGTAGTAGGGTTTTATTTTTCTATTTAATTGCATGGGAGGTGGTAGAAGGTTTTGGAAAATCCCTTTAAAATATATTATTAAAATAAGTGCTTTCCCTCTCTAGATACAAAGATTTTACCTGTAAGTTATGGGGGAAAAATTCAAACCCTTTTTCCTTTTATAAGTTGCTGCACCCCCCCGTTTGCATGTGTTTGATGCCTGACGTTTTATATTAAGTTTTTTGTCTTTCATCAGCCTCCTGTATTGAATATCACACAAAAAAATTTGGTTGATTTCCTTCAAATTTTGGTTTACAGCTTAATTTTAGCAAGGGTTTGCTTTTTCTTTCCTCTGTCTGTTACCTTGTGCCCCATTATGACAGTTCAATTCTCCTCAGTTTTTCGACCTGTTTCACCCTGCTAGTAGTAAGTCTGCTTTTCCCTCTTGCCTACTTTGCCTCCCTTGGGGTCATCATTATTACTACATTTTAAATATTCTCTAACGTATATTTTAAGTATTAAATGTTGTGTTTTTTCAGCTACCTAGTCTTACTCCAGCGTAGAAGAGGCTTTCCAGAGGCGGGTGGTTGGTTTTCAGTATTGGCTTCTGTCCATTATTGGTAAAGGGTTCCAACCAAGGTGTAGATTTTTAAAAGTCTTTTTGAGTAAGGTCAACACCTGTCCGCCAATGCGCACAAAGTGGCCAATTTCTTAGGTGATATACTATTAATTCATAATGCTCAGCACAGGTAAAAAAAATTTCCTCATGTCTATGAATAATTTTTGCTAGTATATCTTTAAGCACCCCCTTTTTAGAAAAGTCCCATAAAGGTAAAGTGGGAAATCTGCTTAAAGTTTGGGTTTAAAGTATTTTTCAACTAATGAATAAAAGGTTTTAGTACTCCAACAAAAGTTTTTAGGTACGTTCACATAGTAAGAGCAAGATGCCCATCCAGATATAAACACAAAATTTTAAAGGAGGCCCCCAAAAAACTCATTGACAAACCTGGAAGCAACTGAGGCATTTTAAAGGCCGAACCATACCAATACTAAGTACCATAGGAAATGAAAGCAGTATTTATTGCCTTTTGTATACAGATCAAATTGTAGACTCGCACAAGTCAATTTCATGAAAACCTTGGGGACCTTTAAAATGCAGAGGCCAAGGATATTGTTTTTTTGGTTATTTTTTTGGACCCCCCCTAGTTGATGTAGGCAAAGAGAACCCTCTTTTTTTTCCACAAAAAAAAAATCCGTCCCTTTTGGGGGGAGAACTTTCAGAGAAGCTTTTTGGAGGGTTTTCTTTTTTATAGACCGACATGTCTGGGTCTTGGGGGCCAATAGCGGGTAGACCACCCCCGGAAAGAGGCCCCAAGGGTAGTCATAACCCAAGTGGCAGAAGCGTTTTATCGGGTTTTTGAAAAAAGACTCAGCGATACCTATCCCAGGTAGGGAGACCTGGCAGAGGAATGGAATTTTCAGGGGAGAAGGGATTATGTACAAGACGGGGTTCCAAAAGGAATGTTAGTGACAGTCTTTAAACCCCAATGAAGATCTTCCCCTTTACCCAAAACTAGCACAGGGGGGGCACTGCACCACAGGGCCAAACAAAATGCAGGGGTGAACAGGGAAAACATGGTACAATCTTTTCCTTATGTTGCCACCACTTCAGGGTAGTTTTTTGGAACATTAGCTGACAAAGCAAACAAAAAGCAACTCTCAAGATATAAAGGTAACACTCACGACCCTTTCAAATAACATCTTTTACAAAAAAAATTCATCTTTTTCCAGCCATTATAAATAGAAAAATTTTAAATTTTAAAACACAACCGATCATTTTAACATTTCGCGCTTTCAAAGCTGGATTCTTTTTTGTACGTAATCGTTTTGCCTAGTCAGCACAAAACCAAAAAAATAAAAAGGTGGTGGGGTCGGGGGGTTCCAAAAAATAACATTTTTGCATTTACAAAGTATATTGTAACTATAAGGCTGCAGGGGGGGAAAGTTCCCATAATTGGGCTGCTGCGGGAATAAGGGGAAAAAATTTACATTTTAAATCTCAAATGTTACTTTTTTGTGATTTGGCTATTGTTTGCACAAGAAATTTTTTTTAAAAAGATCTTTGAAAAAAACTACGGCACAAAAAAGTGATAATGTTACATGGTAATATCTGACCAAAGAAAACCCCCACTAATTGTGTAAACAGTATCTGGAAGAATTTATTCTTTATGGGGTCCTTTACACTTACCGTATAACTGAGATAAGCCACCGAGATAACCGGGGGCACCTACTTTGCCCCAAAAAAAAGGGAAAACTTTTTGACTCGAGAAAAAAGCCCAGGGGGAAAAGCAGCGGTACTGGGGAAATTTTAAAAAAAAACTGGATCCAAAAAAATTACTAGGGAGTTTTAAAGTCCCCCCTAGGCAATTATGGGAGATAATGGGCCCCTATGCAGTAAGGCAGGTTATCCCAAAAAGGCACATTTGGCCCCCTAAAACCCGGTAATAGGCAAGTATTTGGGCCCAAAAAGGAGGAAAAGGCAGGTAATGGCCCCATAGCAGGAAAGGGCAGGGTGTAGGGGCAGGTAAAAGGGGCGGCGAAGGGAGGTATAAGGGGGGGGCAGCTGTAGGCAGGGAAGGGCGGTATAGGCCGGGTGTAGGAGGATAGGGGGGCGTAAACAGGTATAGGGGCCGTGTAGGGAGGTATAGGGCCCGGTGTAGGCAGGGATAGGGCCGGGATAGGCCGCGAGGCAGGGAAGGGTTGGGGTAGGCCCTGAGGGGTAAAGGGCAGGGGATAGGGAGTTGTAGGGAGGTATAGGGCCCGGCTGTAGCGGTATAGGCACTTAGGCAGGATAGGGCAGGTATGGCGTTAGGGAGGGTTTGAGCCCCGAAAGGGAGGGATAGGGGGCCCCGGCTGTAGCAGGGATAGGCAGCTGTAGGCAGGAAAAGGGGGGGTATAGGCAGCTGTAGGAGGTATAGGGCGGTGAAGGGATAAAGGGCAGTATAGGCAGCTGTAGGCAGGCATAGGGATTTTAAAAAAAAAAAAAAAAACTTACCGGTCCCCCTGCTCCCTGTCCCTCGCCGTTTCCCCTCCCCGCGTCCGCCCCCCACGCGCTGTCCGCATCTTCTCGGCACGGCCGGGGGCGTTCAGGGCCCCCACGCAGCTGATACACCGCTGCCGTGCCCGGGAAAAGCGGGCGGCCCCGGGGTCTGCTTCGGCCCCCAGAGACACGCGGGGCACGGAGCGCTCGCCTGTGCCCCCATGGGGGATCCCTTCACCCATATGCGTCTGGAGGAGTCGCATATAGGTGAAGGGAAACGCGGGGCAGTTTCCCCGGGGCCCGCGCAGCGCCCGGACACTGTCCTCACTCGGCCCTTTAATTTTTAATGCGCTCCCCGAGGGGAGCCGAGGGGCCAGGTGATTTTTTTAGCTAAATTTTTTTGGGGTGAAAAACTCGGGTTATACTCGGGTAAATTTTCGGGATATTCTGCATATATTTTTTTTTGGACAAAAAAATTCACTGGATGTCTTTTTTTTTTCAAACTTCATGCATCTTTTTTCATCATTTTTTTAATCATTTTTTGCAATAAAAAAAAGCAATGGTACATGCTATTTTTTCGTTTTTTTCTGGTGCTTTTTTCCTTTCACAAGTCAGTAACCCATCACATGATTTAAAAAGTAGAAAAATATTGAAAAATCTTCGAAAATTCCTTTCACACATGCCTCTTTTGTTGTATATAAAAAAGAAACAAAGGAGGGGTTGGGAAAAAAACATTACAAAATTTCGCGGGACGCGTAGGGTCCACTGGCCATTGCGAGCATTGGGGTGGGCCATGCCATTAGGAAATTAAACAGTCCGATTCAGCGACCCACCGCAAAACGGGGAACTTGCTGTGGCGGGGGTCCTACCTGGTCGCTACCCCGGGCATGACTTTTTCTCGAGCGGCAGCCGAGGGTTTAGGGGGCCAAAAATTTTAAAACGGAGAGTAGTCGGGACTCGGTAAGGTTTGAGACAGGCGGGAATGGGTTTGGGTCGAAAGACGGGGGAAAGGGTTTGGTAAACCGGTTTTAAAAACGAGGCTAAAGAACACTTTCTCAAAAGGCACAATAAGGGACAAAATCCGGCACCAGAAGAGGGAAGTAGCAGGGTAAAAAAGGGGCAGCACCGGGAATAAAAATCATTTGGGGCAAGGCCTTTAAATCTGACAGGACCGGGGCGCGGGGCCCTTGGAGGTGAGGACGGCGCACCGGGGAAACAGGGACTTGCAAACGCGGGTGGGTAAGTAAGACGCAGGGGGAGAGCGCACCCACGGTCCGACAGCGGGGTTTCGGCGCCGCTTGTAGTGGGGCTTTAAGCGCCCCGACCCGGGATGACACAAACTGCCCCGTAAAAAATCAGATCTAGTTCATACCAAAAACTTTTAAGGTAAAAAGCAACATCTTTTTGTACATATTTATTTACCCCTTTTACTTACACTAACCATTGACTACTTTTTTTTCAAAAAAAAAATCTTAATAATAACAATTTTTTTTAGCGGTTTTAGCCAAAAAATTTCAACTGTGGAATGCCCTAAGGAAATCCAAGCTAGCTATTTAATAAGGAATAGGTTTCCCCCAAAAAGTATCAGTGAACCAGCTACCTGCATAATACATTTGTGTTTTATTTTGGGGTTGTTATTTA
>JAODAL010082392.1:0-11590 GCA_025379985.1 Phyllomedusa bahiana
TTGGATGCTGTCCCCCATAACAGGGGGAGCTTTACCCCCCATACCCTGCACGATCCCCTGGTTACTCCCTTGGTAAGTGCACAAGTTGGGGGTGAATTTGTCCTCACTATTTCCTCCCCTGGGTGTTAGGGGGGGGGGGCCGTGTGACGATCTCACGCTTGATCAGCACGTATTTTTTCACCTTTTATTCCAACTTTACTTGATTACTGGGGTGAATGTGATTAGCTCTTACATAATTGTAGGGGGACCATGTTCTGTGTTGTTGTTTTTTTGTTTTTTTTGGGGGTGGGGGTGTTTTTAATTTTTTTTTTTTTTCTTTTTAAAGTGAAGATAGAGACGTCTTTGCTTCACCCTTATTTTTTATGATGCCAAAAGTAGTCTTTAGTGCTATTTGTATTTCATTGCTTATACTTTTTTATCTTTACTAATGATCCCTTATATTATTTCTTTTGTTTCAAGTGGACTCATCTAAGGGGACATTTTGTATTTTTTTTTTTTTTTAAAATTTAATAAAAATTATTTTTAAAAAAAAAAAAAAAAAAAAAAAAAAAACAATTTCTGCATAGGGTTTTTCCATCAATTTTAATGTCAATTTTGGTTCAAAAAAACCAGGTTTTTTGTCAAAATTTCTTCATTATTTTGTTGGGTGAGTAAAATTTGCAAAAAACATCTTTGCAGCAATTTTTTCTGATTAACCGGGAGCAGAGCTAATTTACAAATTCCAAAAAAAAATTTATTTGATCCCACAACCTCAGTTTTCCCTCTCCCTAAACCTCCAGGGCAATGCTTCCCGGGTCCTGTACACTCGCCCCCAGGAAGTTTTATTGTGAAATTTGTGACCACCACAGTCAAGCTCTGTCAGACACATTATCACTGGAGTATACAGAGACTGGTGGAAGACCAGTAAGTGCTACCACAGAAGCACAAGGGAGGGTAAATTAAAATTTTATTTTAAATGTTGTCACAATTTCTCTGTAGATTTCTGCAGATTATCTGCAGAACAGCTACATAGAACTAAAACCAACAGACCAAAGAAAACCCTTTTTAGAGCAATTTATAAGTTACTGAAATAATAAAAGAAAAATGCAAGGTTCATTGGCAAAATTTTTAAACAATTACCTTCTTTTAGCAGGAGGACCTTGCTGGCTTCAGGTTTTAAACCCTTTGGTGTAATTTTACCAATGGTTTTCTTGGTGACTATGGTCCCAGCGCCCTTTAAATCATTTAAAAGCTCCCCCATGTAGTTTTAGGCTGATCTCTCACCTTTCCCCAGACCCCAAAGGGTACCCCACAAGGTGAGATTTTTCAGGTGCCCCAGATCGAGTCGATTGACAGTATTTTTTATTTTTTTTCCATTTTTTACTATTGCCCAACAGTTGTCTCCTTCTCACCCCGTGGTCTTACTTATGGTTTTTTTAGCCCATTCCAGCTTTTTGCGGTTTTGATCTTATCCCCCGACTCCTTAGAAACTATTTGGGCTTACCCCGTTTTAAAGGAACATTAAAGGGGGAGTACCCTCTGTGAATTCTGGGGGGGAGAGGGGTGCTGTCGCTACTAGGGGGGGTTTTTGCTGTCACACTGAAAGTGGGGACGATTAAACCTGTGACCATGCACAGACCACGTGGGGTGAGACAGGGGAATACCAGTAAGATAGTCTGGTTTTTTTTATTATTTTACAATTCCCCGGCTTTCAAACAACCTTTTAAATCCCCGCAGCCTCTGTAATGTCAAAAATGTGGATGTCACGTAAGCTTTTGGCCCCCCCTGTGGAATCTTGCAGAAAGGTTAGTTTTTTTCTGCGCATTTCAGTGCACAACGTGTTGTTTTTTTTTAATATTTTATCCAACTATGAAAAAAGAAGTATGAAGATAATATTCTGATTTTGGGTTTCTTTTTTTCCACTTTAACACTTTCAAAAACAAATTTATAAGAAGGGGATTGAAAGGGGGTCGGATTATGGGAAGACACATGCATTTTACTATATAAGTATAATACTCGGCAAAAACGGGGCAATATCAAAAGGAACCCGGGGTTGAAACAAATAAATCCTGCCCGGGGGTCATATTGAATTGTTATTTTTGGGGGATATAAAGCATGATCAAGTACAGCCCCCCCTTGGGGGATTTTGGGGCAAAGCCCTGTCGGAAACGCCCCCATGTGAGCACCATGTAATGCCAAGGGGTTACAGGCAATGGTCAGAGCCTAAATGCCCTTTCAGCCATATTCTGATAATAACTCGCACCTCGGGACACCTTCATTTAGGTATAACCTGCGCTGTGTTAGGAGAGGAAGTGAGGTCGCTCTTGTGTTGTAAACCCTAAGAGGCAATTTTTCTTTTTCGTATTTTTGCTCTATACCTGACCCACAGGATTCCATGTCCCAGTTTTCCACCCACAGTCCTGGGGGACCCTGGAACCTCCCCTGTCATCTCTATAAATTCATTGTAAGATTGTTATCTTCTATTTGTATTGACAGCCCAAAACTCAAGATGTTTCCCCAGTTATCTGCTGGCCCGTCATCTTCTTTAAAATTGGGGGTGAAGATTGGATCCCCCATGATTGTGGGAGAGAAAATCTTTCCAGTGGGATAAATCAAAATTTCGGGTTTTGGGAAATAGACCCAGACTTTTTCCACTAATGAATCTGCTCTTCTAATCCTCAGGTTCCGGGAGAAATGTGATGCCCAGACCCCAATTCTATCTCTGTGCCCCCGGGAATACAGTCAACATCTGTACACCAGTGGGAAAATAAAAACATAACAAACGCAGTCGGATATCCGGGCGTTAAATCCCCCGAGGGGCCCCGCCCTGCAAAAATCCCAGTCCGGGTTTCCGGTAAAAACTATAAATTTTTTAATTGCGTAATCTAAAAAAACACTTGGCATACATACTCGTGCATCCAGGGGAAATAACAACGCGTTTCAGGCAATGCCCCTTGTTTACTGTGCTGTTTTTTTTGATTACTGCAAAAATATCATAGTTTTTAAAGGAACCGGACTTGGGAGATTTGCAGGCGCGGGGCCCGTCGGGGGTAACGCCCAATACCACGCTTTGTTGTGTTCCCTTGGGGCCGGGGACCCGAAGGGTGAACGGAATTTAGGATCCTCTAACAAACAATATAAATAAGTCCGCAAAAAAAGGGGATAAACTTTTTTGTATAAGAAAAATAGCCTGGGTACCAACAGAAATCAGAGAAAGGCCAAAGCTTCTTTTCTATTGCAGGGGTACCGACCAACGGATCCCAACCGGTTCATGGATCTGGAGGGGAATCTTTCACTTTACACGTGACACAGAGCCCTACAAAAACCTCTTCCCTTACTTTCAGATGAAGATAAAAGTAACAGAGCTTTTTTTGGGTTTTTTTACAATATGTCTTCTTCCCCCTGGAATATGTTATGTCATCCTTTTAACATCTGGTAAGGGCAAATTACAGGAAGCAGCAGCAATGACAGTGGACCCCCCATTGCTCCCCCTAACCCCATTTTACCTCTTACTGACACACATACCTCCCAACTTTTAGAGATTGCAAATAGGGACACGTTAGCCACACCTCTGACTATGACCAAACAAATGACATCACATCAGGCCACACCTCTAACCACGCCCCACCAAACAAAATCATGCTTGTCCCTCCCCAAAGACCAGCGGCAACCAACAGCATGCCACTAGGTCTGTAAATATTTAATTATATAAAGAAATTTATTGTATAAAAACCCGAAATCCTTTCAAAATAGCTGTAAAAATGTTCGTGGGTAAAAACTGCTATATAATAAATCAACATAAAACCCCAAATACCCCCGTACGGGGAAAAAAATCCCCGTACTGTTACTGAACACACCCAAAATTAAAAATTTTCAAAGAACCGCTATACAGAGATCAAATAATTTCCCCCACACCGACAACTCACCCCAATATTACTGAAAAATACCCACAACACCATGACCACATATCACCAGCACTGAGTGACTGAATAAAATACAGCCATACTGATCCTGAATATAAACCATTACACTCCTACCAACATCCTTCCATACAGTGACCATGTGTGGGGTAGATAGCAGTTGTACACAGGCTCTGCAAACTGTATATACCACCATATAGTGACCATATGGGGTAGATAGCAGTTGTACACAGGCTCTACCGACTGTATATACCACCGTACAGCGACCATATGGGGGGTAGATAGCAGTTGTATACAGGCTCTGCAGACACATAAGTGATGACAGTACAATACAATTTAGTGACTCACAGGTGACGTCTTATCTGTTGGGAGTCGTTCACTTTCTCCATTCCTTCCAGATCGCAATGACCACTTCTCCTGACCTTGTCCCTGCAGAATTAACCACACAAACATCTTAGACTCTGCACTTTTCCATCACCTTCCTACCAATCCCTACCTCTGTACAAACTCCCAATGGGGTGACAGGTGAAGTACGGGGGGTGTAACAGGCAGTGGTCATGGGGTTATAGAGTTTTAGGTGAGGGTTGTATTTCGTGTTGGCACTAGGCCACAGGGGTGTAAGAGGAGGTAAAGGCCACAGCTTACAACACAATCTCCTGGGGAGAGACAGAAGACCAACCCCCGAAGATTGTGGTGCGGCTCTGGCCTGTTCTCCATTCCCTGCACCCCCAGATGATAAGCCACAGCCATGACCTTCAGGGGTGCAGGGAATGGAGTTTAATACTAATGGATTCATTAGACTACATTGGACCAATGTAGCATCTATTTCTAAACTAACATGGTCAGCAAGGGCCAGTGTCAGGAAGTTTTTTTAAATAAACTGCTTTACCGGGAAGAGCTGGGTAACCATTAGAAGCAGATCCTCTAATGGGAGGGTCTGCTTCTGGGGCGGCTGTAGGCTGGTATTCTATGGAATGTGAAGGGACCTGTATTGATGGACCTTCCCATTCTAATAGTATTAGGCTGCAGCTATTGGTTTTACCCTGGCTGGCTATGGAAATTGGGGGGGACCCATGTTGTTTATTTTTTTCAAAAATCATTTATTTATTGAGAATCCTACAGTGGGCACCTCCTGTAATGATTACAGTAGATGCCCATGTGCAGATTCTCACTAAATAAATAAATTTTCAGAAAAAAAAACGACGTGAGGTCCCCCGCAATTTCCATAACAAGCCAGGGTAAAACCGACAGCGGCAGCCTGATACTATCAGAATGGGAAGAACCATTGTTACTGGTAACTTCCTATTCTAAAAATACCAGCCTGCAGCTGCTCCAGGAGCGGACCATCACATTAGAGGGTCCGCTGCTGACGGTACAGGCTCTTTCCAGTACTCCTGGTGTGTTGGGTACTGGGGTAATAGTGACAGGGGTTAGTGCCAGCCTTGGGGTGACAAAAACCACCGCCGGTTGACACCAAGCCCGAACGATAGTAATGGAGGCATCATCCAGATACCGCCACTACTATCACTGGAAGAAAATGAAAAAAAACACACGCATAAAAACTGAAAAAAACACTTTATTTAAATAAACACTCCCCGACACAACAACCCTCGTTAACCATTATATTATAGAAATAAATGCAACGTTGTCCAGCTTAGTCCAATGAATCTGGCGTAGTCCAAATGGGAACCTGTTAAAAAAACAACACCAACCCTACAAATGGGACATCAGCCAGCTTTCCTGGATGCCTGCTGTGAACCATGTCACCCAGCTTTCCAAGCTGCTGAAAAATCTATCCAGTATATGGGACAGCAGGAGTCCAGGAAAGCTGAGTGGCTGCTGTGAGGGATGGGTGCCACTCAGCTTTCCTGGATGCTGGATAGCCCATCCAGCATGTGGGGAAGCTGGGTAGGCCTTGGGGAAGGGAGGGAAACAGTATGGAGGGGGCGGAAAAGGAGGGGTGTGTGGGGAAACGGGTCAGGGAGAGAGAGGCGGGTTGAGAGGGGGATCTGGTAGGAAATGAGTAAGGGGCCAGGGAGGAGGGGGGTTGTTTTGGGGGACAGGTAGGAGCTGAGTTAGGGACCAGGGAGGGAGGGGGGCTGTTTTGGGGGACAGTGAGGAAGGGGGGTTTTGGGGGACAGGGAGGAGGGGCGAGTTAGGGGACAGGGGGGGAGGGGGCCATTTGGGGCACGGAGGGGCTGAATTAGGGGAAAAGGAGGCAGAGGCCATTTTGGGGGACAGGAGGGGCTGAGTTAGAGGACAGGGAGGGAGAGTGGGTGTTTTGGGGACAGGAGGGCAGAGTTAGAGGACGGGGGGAAGGGGCCGTTACTTACCTGCCTGCTGTGTCCTCTTCTTGCTGCAGCTGCTGCTGCCACCCCCGTGGTACACTGATCAGTGTAGCTGAGGGGGCGGGGCCAGCCCCCTGCAGCCAGTGGGCGTCAGGGAGAGCATCTCTATGACGCTTCCCCTGCGTCCCTGCTCTCTGTTCCGGCCGTATGTGAGGGAGAGAGACTCCCTGACATGTGGCCGGTGATTGCGGACACTGCTTGAGCATCCCGCGGAAGTGCAAAGAGTAAACTGCACAGCGGAGGTCCAGGGATTCAGGGCACAGGCCCTGGATCCCCGGGACATCCCAGAAAAATCGGGATACCCCCCGGCTGTCTCGGGACGGCGGGACAAGGATCCCAAATAGGGAATGTCCCGCCCAAATCGGGACAGTTGGGAGGTATGGACACATGGTATGCGGAGAGACAATCCGGCCAGCGGCTGCACCTCCATAGTGTGTGCTCCATTTAAACATGAAAGATAATGCACCATGATATCACCGCACAGAATGTTATCACAGCTCTATCAATGTTTTTCAATGATCTCTGTTCAGAGATAAGAGCAGATAACACAGGAAGCCATGATATCACGGTCAGGCTGAACTCTTTTACATCCGTACGTGTCTTGCATCATGTGTATTTTGTGTTTTCTATTCTTTTTGTTTTTCATCCAATATAAGCAAAGCTTGATGATAAAGGTGTTGGGTGGAGGGTGGGGAGAAATGTGCACAAAATGTATTGGAAATATTGGCCAGATTTTTTTGAGCTTTCTGTCTACTTAGATGTATGAGGGCTTGTTTTTTGCTGTACAGTATATACTTTATAATGGTCTGATTGGCCGAACCATATAATGTACAGGAAAACCAAAAACATAAATCATTTGAAAGTTGGAATATGAAAAAGAGATTGCACCATTTTCATGAATTCTTTTTTTGTTATAAACAACATGCTATCTATATTCTTCAGGTCAGTATAGTTCCAGTGATACCGAATTTGTAGAGTTTTCATTAAGTTTCAATACTTTTAAAGCAATATTTTTGAGAAAGCAAAATGACCAAAAAAACTGAGTTTTGATGTTTTTTTTCATGGTGTTTACCATATGGGATATTTGATATTATATTTTAATAGATTGAACTCAGATGTGGAGATACCAATTATGTTTTATTATTATTATTAATTATTATTATTATTATTATTAGATGTGTTTTACACTTTTAATACCTTTTTAAAAACATTTTTCTTTTTCTTGTACTTGCAGTCCCCCTACTTACTTGATCATTGAAGGGGTGCAATTGCTGTTAGGTTCCTGTTTGACAACAAGATTCACCATATTCATCATGAAGCCTAAACCACTGTGATCTATCTGAAGCATTCTCCTACTTTCTAGTCTCAGTTTATATGGTTTAGATATTAGACAATGTTAGTAAATTTGCTCTGATGTGTTTCCCAAATGCAGACACATGAGCTTAGTGTACAGGAAAAATGAAATCACAGGAATTAGCAGATTTTTGGAAAATAAGATACATTTTCCTAAAAGTTATAGAAGATAATAAAATTTGTTTTCCACATATGATCATCTCCAGAAAGGTAACAAGTCAGCAACAATAATAAATATGGGGCCATTTAATGCCCTCCTACTGTGATTCAGGAGATAACTCCATTATATTCTAGTTTCTTATATCTTAACAATTAAGGAGTAATTTCTTCCTTTATCTTTTTTCCTTTGGTTAGGGATAACTCTCAAACATTACACTGCCCTTGTTTCATTACTGATCTTACTTTTCTTAAAGAGTAGGGAAAGTGCCCCCAAAAAGGTGACCTTATATGGGAAAAGGTTGCTGGTTTATCCCTGCTTGAACCCTTCTCCCAATGTGTTTCCCTCTGTCAGTATACCACAATTCTTCTGAGGAGATTTCCCAACCAAGGCCAGGACCATTTTGTTCCTTTGACAAGGCAATTGGTGTTGATACTGAGATGTGAAGGGATCTTGCAGTGGTGAGGCATTCCTCATAGTTCAACCACCCGCGGTCCCAGGTTCTAACGTCAGTAAGTCACTCCATCCATTGATAGTGTTATCCATTAGCTCGCACTCTGTGTGTCTGCTCCCTGATTTACTCAATAGAATATTCTTCCCTGAGGAATTCTGATACACCACCAAAATGAAATGCATAAGGAGAATAGGGCCTGCTTTGGCAAAACCAGAGACAGGTTCCAGCATAGGGCTGACCTTAAGAGGGGACTGCAATAATCCTCAATTAGGTGAGTAAAAATAGGGGCAGTGTAATAATCCCTCATCAAAAGGTATTGAAAAAGAGGACAGAATAATTAATGATTTATGATCTATAAGACACAAGAAAATAATGGAGGTATCTCCTGAATCATGGTAGGAAGAAATTGGATGTCCAAGGTTTATTACTGGTGCTATCATTTTGATTTCTTTTTGAAGATTACTATTATAACTAGAAATTATTCATTTTTTTTTAAAAATTTGATCGAAGTTATGTAACAATTTGTAAAAACCTGCTAATTCCAGTGATATAGTTATTTCTGATCTATAGCCGTTGTATAGATACATGAACTGGTGAGACTATACAAATCACTCAGGAATGTGAGTGTATAGGAGCATATCCAGGAGCTGATGGAGGAGAAGGAGAATATAGAAGACATCTGCTCACTTCTGAATAGTGATGTAAATTGGGGGCATGTGAACACTACAGCCAATCAGAGGTGACATCCCATTCAGCAGGAGATATGAAGAAAAGATATGACAGTGGAGAGACCCTGCAGAACCAGAGGTGGAAGGAAGGTGAGGAAGATGTTTTGGGTTTTTTTGAGCAGCAGAACTTTATTATTTTATTTTTCAGTAACATGGATAACCCATGTAACTTAACAATTACTCAAAATAGGTTGACCCAGAATTCAGAGGCTCATTATCAACACTGGAGAGAGTCAAAACCTAGAGTCTTCCTCACTATCTTCTGTGCTTCTGTGTCTATGCATTTCCCATAATTTACATGCTGTGATACTAGACTGGAGGAAACACTAGTGGCAGAAAAATGGTAAAATGCAGGAGGGTATTCAGAGAACTCATTATTTCTTTGGGATCCCTTCTGTGGTCAGTAATGAACACATCAGCATTCTCTCCTCATTTTCCCATGTTTCACACTGGAGTTTTTATTTATAAGTCATTATAACTTCTAACTTTATCTAATTTCAGCACCATTACAAGATATTCATCTACTAACTCCCAATCCAAACTTGTCTACATAAAAACCATAGGGCATTACCCCAGGAGAAGATTTCAGGATGTTACATGACGTAATTCCATTCAACTCTTCCAACCCATTCCAGAAGTGCAGCATTTTTCTTTCTCTCTGACAACACAGGTCTTACCCAATACTAGAGATGGGCAAATTTCTCAAAAATTTTATTCGCCGAGTTTGCCGAATTTTCTGACAAAATGTTTCCGACCCGAATATATATTCGCGATGAATCGCGTTAAAAAACATATTTTTCCCGGGTGCGAAGCCTTAGGGGGGTAGAACATTTGCCCTCTCAAATAGCAGGGGGGGCTTGGTTTGTCTTCAACTGCTGTGTTTTAGTTTGACAGCACAGGGCACCGTCAACTTTGAATCCTTCACTCTAAAATTCCCTGGGCACTTCCGGGGCAAAACTGACCAAAAAAAATGAACGGGAAGCAGCCTATAAAGTCTGGCACCTACTGGATAAAAACAAGCTGGGGCTAAGATTCCTACAAACGTCAAAAAACACAATATAGGTCCTGGGACCCGGGACAGGGCTCACACAGTAAGGGGGCTCACAGCAGGGGGCACCCTTTTGGCCAGAGCTTTTAAACGTCACGAAAATAAAGAACCTGTTCTTTTAAATGCCCCCAAGGTGGAGAGGTGTCGCATAATTTTGCATGACTCCTGGGGTCATTTTGCCCTTCCTTTTTATCCGTCCCGTGCCACTTTCAATCGGTCAATTTCCATCATATTTCTAAGGCCAAAAAAAAAAGGGTTGTCCAAAACAAAGAGGGCCCGTAAAAAGGGGTATTTGCTGTGTTCTGTTTTCTTATCCACTCCGCTTTTGGCTGACAATCCTGATTTTCCCTTTTCCTTTTGCGGTGAAAAGAAGTGGGAAAACCAAACATAGTGGACGTCTAGAGTGGTGAGTGGATACAGGGCCCACAAAGTGGCACAATGACACAGGTGGAGGCACGGCATCAACACACCCCAGCAAATAGGTCAGGAGGGCAAAAAATACAAATTTGGAGGTGGCAAACAGGAGTGGGCCACAGGGGGGATAATGACAGAGTGTGGGGGTGATGGCAGCAGAACACAGCGGGAAAGGGGCAAGAGGGGCCAAAAATGTCAAGTGTGAAGGGGGTGGCAGCAGCAGCATCGGGTCAAAGAGGGGACAATGACAAATTCTGGGGGTCGACAACATCGGGACCCCCAAAAGATTGGCAAAAATGACACAGTGTGGGGGTGACGGCAGCAACAGCACAGCATGAGATACAGTTTGGGACAATAACAGTGTGGAGGTGACGGCACAGTAGCACAGCATGAGGTCGAAGGGGCACAATGACTTTTGGAGGTGGCACAAAAATACCCCACGGGTGGCCAATGCAAGTGTGGGGGTGGGTGCAATACCATCCCTGGTAAAAATGGTGGGGGTAGATGGAGCAACTGGTGCAGATGTGTGACATCAGGCAGGGGGCAATCAGAAAGTGGTGAGGGAGGTTGTTTTAAAACCCGACTCATTTCCTAAGTTTTGGTGAGGGGCAGGCTGAGTAATCTATGGTAAGACATTGGTGTTGGGGAAAACCCGGGCCCAACAGGCCTTTATTCATCTTGACAAATGCAGTTTCTCCCCATTTTGGGTTGAAACAATTCTTCTCAGGGGTTCAAAGGCCCCCCCGCACTGAAAACCCGCTCTGATGGCACACTACTGGCCGGCAGGACAGCTCCCCCACTCAAATCGGCAAATTTCGGCCACACATCCTTTGCTGCCCATTAGTCCAGCGGATTCTTCTAACTGGGTGGAGAGTGCTGTCCAAGTAGGGCCCACCTTTGGTTCAGGGGTTTTCCAGGGCCTGGCTGGGAGGCCCTCCTCCTAGGGGGGAAAAGGAAGCGCTCATCAAAAGACTCCCAAGGGAGTTGCTGCGATGGGCTGACTGCTCCTCCCCCCCCCCCCCCTTCCCCCCCAGCGTGGCAGGTAATGAGCGCTGAGGGAACCAAAAAAGCCACACCAACTGATAGGAAGATTTTTTCTAACTCTTGAGTTTGTCCCCCCTCTCACGCTGGGGAAAAAAGGGTCACATTTTTGGGCCTAGCGAGGTCCAAGAGGGGGGAGACCAAAGTC
>JAODAL010082393.1:0-11589 GCA_025379985.1 Phyllomedusa bahiana
TTCTCACATAGTGAACCGAGGGAGAGGACTCACAACCACCACAAACAAACACAATTTAAAAGCCCTACCAAAACACCATAAACTCCTCCAAATTATTGCTTTATCTTTCTGACGTTAAAACGGATATACAGGGGGACAGAAAGTATTTCAACCCCTTTACATTTTTCACCTTTGTTTCATTGCAGCCTTTTGGGTAAGATCAAAAAAATTTCATTTTTTGGCTCACTAAGCCCACTGCACCCCCCCTTGAAAAGAGAAAAACCAAACTGTAAAATTTTTTTAGAAATTTTTATTAAACCGAAAAACTGAAATATCACAGGGTTTTAAAATCAACCCTTTGCTCAGTAGAGTAGAACACCCTTTTGACTAGTAACGGCCATGATCTTTTGGGAAAAAGCAACAAGTTTCACACCTGGTTTTGGGGATCCCTCCCATTCTTCCTTGCAATCCCTCTCCATTTTCCCTCTTTTTTTAACCCTTTTCCTCCCAAACCTAGGGGTTTAGGTCGGGGCCGGGCGGCCGTCCAAAGAAGGGCCCAAGAGGTTGAAGGGGCCACGTTTTGTTTTTTTTTAGCTGTGTCCTGGGGTCTTGTTTTGTTGGAAGATAAAACCTTCCCCATCGGGGGTCCAGGCCACCTGGAAGGGGTTTCTGCAAATCTCTTACTCAGCCGCATTCATTTTTCCTTAAATTCAACCGTCCCCCTGTCCTGCAGCTAAAAAACACCCCCATAGCATGACCCCACGCCCCCCCCCCCGCCACTTTTTTCACGTTGGATTGTATTGGCAGGTATGAGCATGCCGGTTTCTCCACACATAGTACCCCCCTTAGAATTAACCCCACAAAGGTCAATCTTGCTAAACGCCCAGAAATCTTATTTCTCATCCCGGGAGTCCTTTGTTTTTTTTTTGAAAACCCGTAGGGGGGCTTCCACAGCTGCCCCGGGGAAGGCTTGGGGCCCGGTCCCCACGGGGGAGGGCGCAGCGAATTTTGACTTGTGGAACTTCTCCCATCTCCCGCGCCTCCTGGGGGTTCCTTACCTCCTCACCAAGGCTCTCCCCACAACGCTTTGGTTTTGGGTGGACGGCCCCCGGGGCGAGGAAGATTTTTGTCGTCCCAAACTTTTTTCCCTTTAAGGAAAAAGGGTGGGGTCTTAGAACCTTTTGGGGCTGCAGACATTTTTTGTAAAAACCCGGGCCCGTCTTGCCTCGCCCCACAATTTTGTCTCTGCACCCCTTTGGGGAGTTCCTTAGACTCCATTTCCACTCTCGACTGCAGGGGCTGTGGCTTTTATAGACAGGTGCGCCTTTTTCTAATCATTTTGTTTTAAACACAGCTGACTCCAATGAAGGTAGAACCTTCTCAAGGGGATGGGAAGAAATGGACGCATGTGGTTAAATGTGAGCGGCCACAAAGGGGGCTGAAAAACAAAGGACAGTGATATTTTAGTTTTCCGTGTTTAAACATTGCAAAAAATTACTTTTTTGGGGTTTTTCTTTCAAGACGGGGGCAGATGCACATTCATGAGCAAAACAACAAACATTTTTTGATCTTACCAAATGGCTGCAATGGAACAAAAAGTGAAAACTGTAAAGGGATCTGATACTTTCTGTACCCACTGTAGCTACAGAAACACACCCAGGGAAAACAGCCACACAAGTGTTCTGTGGTTTGTGCTCTGGGAGCCATACAGATCGAGGACATCCGAAAGACTATCCATCCAGATCTGCTTCTAGGACGCCATAGTGTCCCCCTGCCCACCCTCCCCTCTGACTTACTGCTACTTCCGCCGTTGCTTTTTCCTTTCACAGCTTAAGGCTTGTACAGTAACAGGAGTGGGACAGTAGAAATGTGCCTGAATGCAAGTGCCATGATGCACGATTAGATTAGCATAGTTCCGCCTTGCATTTACATATCCCCTAGCCCATAGGATGAAGGCATGCATCAATGTATTCATGGATTCTGTGTCTCGTGCTCACATGGATGCTGATACTCGGCGTTTGTTTGTCAATATCCGGAACAAAAATCGGGAATATAGATGATTTTAACAGCTCCTAAGGACCAGCTTTTCTCGGATTGTGTCCTGGTTCGCAAGACGGTGAAGTGGAATAACGGCGGGCTCTCTTGATTCTTGTCGGGCGAGGTGGAACCCTCCAAAGAAACCTGAGATGATACTGTGGATTCCTGCAGAGGATCTGAACTTATAGGGGTTGTCTCACTACAAGGATTGTTTTTTTTTTTTTATATTAAAGATCTTGCAAAAACAAGCCACTTTGCAATAAATGTCCATTAACAGTGTCCTACCTGTGCCAAGATATCCACTCTTGTATGAGCTGCATCAGCTCCTTAGGTCGCTATAGCTACAGACCTGTTTGATCTATCCTGATAGGCTGCCAGCACTGGTTGCTACAGCTACAGACCTGGCTTCTACTGCAGCCTAGTGGAAGCCAGTAAACACACCTCTGAATTCAAAGGGAAACCAAGAAAACAGGACTGAAGTAAGATGAATCAATGTAGTGAGACAGCCCCTTTAATATGACAAGGATTCAGCAGCACACTGTAATATTATCTTCTGAACACCGGGTGGCAGCATTCTGCAGCACACTGTAATGTTGTCCTTTGAACACCAGGTGGCAGTGTTTGGCAGCACTCTGTAATATTCACTTCTGCCAGCCCTAATGCAGTACAAGCCAGGTCTGTAGCTATAGCAACCAGTGCTGGCAGCCTATCAGGATAGATCAAACAGGTCTGTAGCTATAGCGACCTAAGGAGCTGATGCAACTCATACAAGAGTGGATATCTTGGAATAGGTAGGACACTGTTAATGGACATATATTGCAAAGTGACTTGTTTTTGCCAGATCTTTAATATAAAAAGCAACCCTTGCAGTGAGACAACCCCTTTAACATCGACACAGTCCAGTGAATCAAACTTTTCTTATATAATAGAATCATTCTTCAATTAACAAAACCCTTTAAATACCTTAGGGCGATAATATACAATGTATCAAATAGAAAGTAGAAAAACCTGTGATACGTCCAATGTCAGTTCCACATCGGTCCGCGCAGCAATAAGACGGGTGATTTTGGAGTCACACTGATTAGCGCGTACTTCCGCAGCACGGGGGGCGGCCTGGTGGCCCCATAGACATTCATTACTCGCGGCGCGTAATCGCCGCGAATAATTGACATGTCACTTATCTCCCCACGCGTACAATACGATCGTATTGTACGTGCGGGGGGATGAGGCGTAATCCATAGTTCTGTATGAGAGCTATGAATTACCGTAATTGCGGGGGGGCATTTTGCGCAATACGCGGCGAAATACGCCCGCAATTATGCAGCAAAATAAGCCGTGTGAACATACCCTTAGAGTTCTTTCACGAAACACGGTGCAAATTGTTGTACGTGCCGTGAGAGCAGCATCCACCTCCTGTTGATATTTCGGAGGGAACTCCTCCTCCTTCTTCAGACCGGCGGCGCCATCAGGCTTGGTTCTCCCCGTAGAGGCGCGTAAAATACGTATAATACAACTACGACATATATACAAAAAGGCGCCTCACGTGATTTAAGAGACGTCATTAAAAGCGTTATATCACCAGCTGGTTACACAACCTTTAAAGAAAGGCTTTTGGACCAAATGCCTCGTTTAACCCTTTTGGGGCGAGCGTGTCAGGCTTATGCAGCCAGTTAGCTTCACGTTGCACTAATCGAGAGCGCGTAATACTCTGCTCGTTACGTGTAACCTCCTCTATGATGCGCCACCTCATTTCATGTATTTGGCGCCGAGCTTCATGAGAGCGTCGTGCCGCTGTGGTTTCCCTGCCTTTAACTTTTCCTTGGCTTTCATAAGCGGTAATCAAACTTTTAGAATTATACGTCCGCGTTGCCGATTTATGTTCGTTAATGCGTCATCCAACCGGCCGGCCTGTCTGTCTGTCCGACACAGGCCTTTCCGCATGGACACTTTAAGATATAAATGACGTTTTTACTCGGGCAGGTGAAAAAGCCTTTGATTGCTATATCACAACCTCTCGAGGGGTGTTTCAAAGTATCCCCTTTAGCGATAGAATGACAATTTTGGCGCCGACATGCACGGGTCAGTACCTTTTCTCACTGCTGTAAGAACTGTTTGTCGTTCTTTTCTCCGTGGGTCGATGTCAGAATGAACTAACGTATCCCCTATTGATTTACCTCTCTCAAATGCAAACCGCGGCTTATCCTTAAAGAGATAACCACATTGCGGGTCACTATTTAAGATGCGCCAATGTCGTCGCATGGCTTTTTGGACCGTGTCTGAATGTTGATCGTATGTTGAGATAAAGGCCATTTATTCTTTGGGGGGTGGGGGATGGGGTGTCTGTATTTTGATTTTAGCGTTTCGCTTCGATTTACAGATAATAGCTCTTGGCCGGCCTTTATCAATCGTTGTCCGTCATAACCCCTGGCTACAAATTTGTCCACTAAATTTATGCATGTGGGTCAAATACTGGCTATCAGTCGATCATATGCGTCTTGCTCTCAAAAATTGGCCACGGGGGATATTCTTAAATATTTGTGGAGCATGATACGATCGATAGTGTAATACATTATTTCGATCAATCGCATTTGCATTTTGCTGAGAGAAATAAGTATTTGATCCCCTACAGACCATTAAGGGTATGTTCACACGGCTTAACTGCGGAGCGTACAGTATGCCCCGCAATTACGCCGGGCGTTCGGCAGCCCGCCGGCCCATAGACCGCCACTACTCGCGGTGCGTAAGCGCCGTGAATAAATGACATGTCAATTATCTCCCCGCTCTATGAGAACTGTCGATTACCGTAATGATTGGGGCGCGTTTCGCTCGTATTAGAGCGCAGTACGCTCTCAATACGTGGTGAAATGCGTCCCAAAATAAGCCGTGTGAACTTACCCTAAGGCAATGTTCAGACGGCTTATTCAAGCCGTAATTGCGAGCCGGATTGCGCTCGCAATTCCGGCTTGAATAAGGGGCAGGACGGGGGCGGGGCCGGAGCGCGGCGGGGGAGCCGCTCGCCGGCCCCATAGACTTGCATTATCCACGGCGCGTATTGCGCCTGGGTAATGTGCATGTCACTTTCTCCCCGCCCGGCGGATTCGCCGAGCGAGGAGGAGCGACGGAATCCACTGTTCTCTCTGAGAACTGTGGATTACCGTAATTACTGCGACGGATTGGAGCCGTACTGCAGCGCAAATCCGGCGCGCAGTACGGCTCCAATCTGCGCTGAAATAAGCCGTGTGAACACGACCTAAGAGTTCTGGCCCCTACAGACCGGTTAGACGCTGCTAATCAACTCGTTACCCGCGTTAAAGACAGCTGCCTTAAATAGTCACCTTTATAAAAGACTCCTGTCCGCAGACTCAATGAATCAGTCAGACTCTAACCTCTACAACATGGGTAAGGGCAAAGAGCTTTCAGGGACAAGATCGAAGACCTGCACAAAGCTGGATTGGGCTACAAAACCAGAAGTAAGACGCTGGAGACAACTGTTGGTGCAATAGTAAGAAAATGGAAGAAACACAAAACGACTGTCAATCGACATCGATCTGGGGCGCCGCGCAAAATCTCACCTCCTAGGGCAGTGATGGTGAACCTTTTCGAGACCGAGTGCCAAAACTGCAGCCCAAAACCCACTTATTTATCACAAGGTGCCGGCACGGCAATTTAACCTGAATACTGATGAGTATCTCTGTTGCCCATGGCAAACAAGCAAAGCTCACCTTTCATTCTTTCAGAGCAGTAGAAGAAATGAAAGCTCAGCTCCAATTGGTTGCAATGGGTTCCGCGTGTTCTGTGGGAAAAGAGCTGAGGAGCTCAACAGCGCCCTCTATTGGATGTAGTAATCTAGCCTCAGTTCACATGAAGCTCGCGTGTCCTGATAAGAAAAGAGTTGCACTTTCAACACCAAATAAATATATAGATGCCAGCAAAAAATGACTAAGAGTCACAAGTCCAGTTTAATAATGAGGTAAAAGTTACATTATGTGTTTTGTTTTTTTTTTCAATTGGGAGTGCTGTAATTTTTCCTGATCTGTGTGTGGGTATTTATTTATTTATGTGTGTAAATATATATGTATGTATGTGTGTGTGTGTGTATATATAAAAATATATAGAGAGAGAGTGAGAGAGCTGGGGAGCCTGAAGGTCCTGGACAGGGGTCTGGTGGGGCCTGTGTGCGGGGCTGGAGGTCCATGGAGGCCTGTATGTGGGGGCTGGGCGTCCAGTGGGGCACGTATGTTGGGGCTGGGGGTCCAATGGGGCCTGTATGGAGGGCTGGGGAGCCTGTATGTGGGGTTGGGGGCAAAGGGGGGAATGTATGTGGGGGCTGGGGGTCCAAGAGGGCCTAAATGTGGGGGCTGGGAGTCCAGAGGGGCCTGGCCCCAGAGTCACAGAACTATTACATGCCACTCTGCTTTACACTTACCAGTTCAGTGACTGCAGGGCCCTCCCTCTCTCTGCGCGCGGTCTATCTTCTGCAGCTGGGATGACGTAGCCATTCAATTGCGTGAGGCTCCGCCCCATGGGCGGGTCTCACTGCTGTATTTGTCATCCCGGCTGCAAACAGAGAGTGAGTGGGTGGGTGGGGTCGCTCCAGTTACAGAAGCAGTTAAGTGTAACAGAGAGCTCTATGTAATAGTGCTGTGACTCGGGAGCCAGGTCTTCTTTCTTCTTTGAGGCAGATGGAAGCGGGCAGAAATGTGTTTTCGTCTCTAGCCGGGCCTATACGGCTGCTGGAAGAACGAGAGCGAGCTCCTCGTGGGAGCTGCTGCACTAAACGGAATGGTTTGCGGTCATCCAATCGGATTGCAGACCAGTGCTTTATGCAAATGAGATATGCAAAGCATGCTGGGAAAAGTACCATCTGCCACTTTCTCTCAATAAATTTCGGCCAATTCCTCATTTCGCTCGGGTCCGTTTTTAGCGCTAGGGTATTAAGCAGGGGTGGCCGAAGCGGACGGCGGGAGCAGTTCCCATGACTCTGTCCTCGCCCTAATCTTAAAAATCTAGGGCAACGGGAGCATAAATACCGCTCGCGTCACCCTTGATCTTGAGTGGGAAGGTGAGAGTACTTAGCTCGTGAACGACCTGCTTTCCTCAAGTGCCGCCCCGGCACTAGCGGGTTGATCAGGGGCCCCATCTGTACTCGGCACGCCCACTCACTTTTGTCCTTTTTGCACCTTACATGTGGAATCCGCACTCCCGCCAAGGCTGGGAGTTCAAATCCCACCTGCCACCCTGTGCACTGTCCTTCACTGCAAATGCATTGTGCCCAACCAGCCTCCATAGGCAAACCCTTAGCTCACATGCCAGCGCTGGAGTCTTCATGTCTCACATAGTGGAACCGCATGGAGAGGACTCACAACCACCACAAACTAACACATTTTTAAAGCCCTACCTAAACACCATACACTCCGCCAAATTATTGCTTTCTCTTTCTGACGTTAATACAGAGTATACAGCGGGTACAGAAAGTATTCAGACCCCTTTACATTTTTCACTCTTTGTTTCATTGCAGCCATTTGGTAAGATCAAAAAAGTTCATTTTTTGGCTCACTAATGTACACTCTGCACCCCGTCTTGAAAGAGAAAAACCAGAACTGTAGATAATTTAGCAAATTTATTAAACACGAAAAACTGAAATATCACACGGTCTTAAGTAGTCAGACCCTTTGCTCAGTGTTGAGTAGAAGCACCCTTTTGAGCTAGTACGGCCATGAGTCTTCTTGGGAATGATGCAACAAGTTTTTCACACCTGGATTTGGGGATCCTCTGCCATTCTTCCTTGCAGATCCTCTCCAGTTCCCTCGCCATTTTCAAGTCTCTCCAGAGATGCTCTACTGGGTTTAGGTCAGGGCTCTGGCTGGACCGGTCAAGAATGGTCACAGAGTTGTTCTGAAGCCACTGCTTTGTTATTTTAGCTGTGTGCCTAGGGTCGTTGTTTTGTTGGAAGATGAACCTTCGGCCCAGTCTGGGGTCCAGAGCACCGTGGAAGAGGTTTTTATGCAGGATATCTCTGTACTCAGCCGCATTCATCTTTCCTTCAATTACAACCGCTCGTTCCGTCTCTGCAGCTAAAAAACACCCCCATAGCATGATGCCGCCACCGCCACTGTTTCACTGTTGTGATTGTATTGGGCAGGTGATGAGCAGTGCCTGGCTTTCTCCACACATAGTACCGCTTAGAATTAACACCACAAAGGTCAATCTTTGACTCATCAGACCAGAGAATCTTATTTCTCATAGCCCGGGAGTCCTTCCTGTATTTTTTTGCAAACCGTATGCGGGCTTTCATACGTCTTGCACCGAGGAGAGGCTTCTGTCTGTGGCACACTGTGCCATAAAGCCCCGACTGGTGGAGGGCTGCAGCGATAGTTGACTTTGTGGAACGTTCTCCCATCTCCCTGCTGCCTCTCTGGGGGTTCTTCTTGACCTCTCTCACCGATTCTCTTCTCCCACGACTGCTTGGTTTGGCTGGACGGCCAGGTCGAGGAAGAGTTGTGGTCGTCCCAAACTTCTTCCATTTAAGGATTAGATGGCTCTTAGGAAGCTTGAGTGCTGCAGACATTGTTTTGTAACCCGGCCTGGTCTGTGCCTCGCCCCCACAATTGTGTCTTTTGAAACTCCTTGGGGGAGTTCCTTAGACCTTTAAGGTTTTTCCCTCTGCTCTGAATGCAGTGGGGGCTGTGAGTTCTTTAAGGGCAGGGTGCCCTTTGCTAATAGTTTTTATACCCCAAACGGACTCCCCTGAAGGAGTAGAACCATTTCCCAAAGGGGGAACGGGGAAAGGAAAAAGGACTCATGTGGGTTAAATGTGAGGTCCCGCAAAGGGTCTTAATAAAAAAGGATCCCGTGAAAATTTTAGTTTTTCCTTTTTTTAACACATTTGCAAAAATTTTGGGGGGGGGGGAAAATTCCTTTTTTTTCAAGACGGGGGGAGGTTTCACCCCTTCAGGGGCAAAAAAAACAAAAATTTTTTGGTTTTTACAAATGGCGCAAGGAAAAAAAGTGAAAAAGGGAAAAGGGGGGTGTGCTTTCTGTACCACTGTTCAAAGAAAAACCCCAGGGGGAAAACAGCCACACAACCTGTTCTTTGGTTTTTGGGTTTGGGACCCTCCCCAAAAAAAAATCCATTAAAAGGGTTTTCCAGGACGCCGGGGGTGTTCCCCCCCCGCCCCCCCTCCCCCTTTTACTAATGCTACTTCCCCCCTTGCCTTTTTTCTTTTTAAAAGCTTAAGGCTTCTACAGAAAAAGGGGTTGGGCAGTAGAAAGTGCCCGAAAAGCAAAATTTTCCATGAAGCACAAAATTTGATTAAACAAAGGCCCGCCTTGCATTTAAATATCCCCCAGCCCAAAAGGATGAAGGGGATGCATAAAATTAAATTTAAGGATTTTTTTTTGTGTTCGTGTCACATGGATGCTGATACTCGGCTTTTTTTGTCAAAATCCCGGGAAAAAAAAATGGGGAAAATAGATATTTTTTAAAAGCTCCAAAAGGGCCAGCTTTTCTCCCCCGATTGTTGGGGCCTGGTTTTTGCAAGACGGTGAAGGGGAAAAAACGGCGGGCTCTCTTGATTTTGTCGGGCGAGGTGGAACCCCCCAAAGAAACCTGGATGATTTCTGTGGAAATTCCCGCAGAGGATCTGAAATTATAGGGGGTTTTCTACTACAAAGGAAATTTTTTTTTTTTTTTTTTATTAAAAAATCTTTCAAAAAAACAAGCCCCTTTGCCCAAAAAAAGTCCATTAACATGTCCCAAACCTTTTGCCAAGATATCCACTCTTGTATGAAGGGTGCAAAAAAACTCCTTAGGTCGCTTTAGCTACCGACCCGTTTGATCTATCCTGATAGGGGCCGCATGGGGTTGCTACAGCTACGACCTGGCTTCCTTTCAAACCTTGTGGAAGCCAGTTTTAAAAACACACCCTGAATTTTAAAAATGAAACCAAAGAAAACAGGAATGTATTAAAATGGGAAACCCGTAGTTGGGGGACGGGCCCCTTTTTTAAAAAAAAAAGGGAATTTAGCAGCACATTTAATAATTTTCTTTTTTAACACCGGGTGGGAGCAAATTTTGCAGCACACTGTAATGTTGTCCTTTGAAAACCCAGGTGGGAGGTTTTTGGCAGACCTGTTATTAAATTTATTTTTGCCAGCCCTAAGCAGTAAAGCCCGGCTGTAGCCAAAAGCCCAAAACCGGCTGGCAGCCTATAAAGGGTAGGGTCAAACAGGTTCCCGTAGCCCATAGGACCCAAGGGGGCTGATCAACTCATTTCAAGAGTGGATAAACTTGGAATAGGAAGGGCATGTTAAGGGGCATATATTGCAAAATGACTTGTTTTTCCCAGGGTCTTTAAATAAAAAAACAAACCCCTTTCAGGGGAGAAAACCCCCTTTAAAAAATCACAAAAGTCCCTTTAATCAAATTTTCTTTTATAATAGAATCATTTTCAATTAAAAAAAAACCCCCTTTAAAAAACCCTTTGGGCGATAAAATTTCAAAAGGATCAAATAGAAAGTAAAAAAAAAACCCGTGATACGTCCAAAGTCAGTTCCACAAACGGTCCGGGCAGCAATTAAAACGGGTGAAATTTTGGAGTCACCCTGATTAACGGTTTTCCCCCCAGCCCCGGGGGGGGGGTGGGGGGCCCCCCATAGACATTTTATTAATCGCGGGGCGTAAATCGCCCCCCGAAAAAATTGACATGTAACTTTTCTCCCCGCGTAAAAATACGATCGAAATTTTATCGGGGGGAGAGGGGTAAAACCATAGTTTTTGTATGGAAAAGGGTATGAAAATTTCCGAAAAGGGGGGGGGGGGGGGGGGATTTTGCGGGAAAAAACGCGGGAAATCCCCCGCAATTATGCGCAAAATAAGCCGGGGTGAACATACCCTTAGGTTCTTTCCCCCGAAAAACAAAGGTTTCAAATTGGGGTACGTGGCCGGGGAGGCAGCATCCACCTCCTGTTGATAATTTGGAAAGGGGAAATCCTCCTCCTTTTCAGGGGCCCCGGGGGCGCCTTTAGGCTTGGTTTTTCCCCGAGAGGGCCCCCTTTTTAAATGAAAAAATACAACTACACATATAACAAAAAAAGGGGCCTCACCCTGAAAAAAGAGACGTCATTTAAAAAAAGTTTAAAATTTACCGCTGGTTACACAACCTTTTAAAAAAAGGCTTTTGGAATAAAGCCTTTTTTTTTTCCCTTTTTTGGGGGGAGGGCAGGTTAAACAGCCGTTAACTTCACGGTTTTAATCCCAGAGCGCGTAATACTTGTTTTTACTTTTAACCTCCTCAAAAGACGGCCACCTCATTTCATGTATTTTGGGGGGCTTCATGAAAAAGGTGTGCCGCTGTTTGGGTTTTCCCCGCCTTTAAATATTCCTTGGGGTTTCATAAGCGGGAATCAAAATTTTGGAATTAACGTCCGGTTGCCGAATTTTTGTTCGTTAATGCTCACCCCCGGCCGGCCCGTCCCGTCATTTCCCAAAATAGGCCCCCTTTCCCCATGGGCAAATTTAAAAAAATAAATAGTTTTTTTTTTGGGGGGTGAAAAAGCCTTTTAATTTCTATT
>JAODAL010082394.1:0-11589 GCA_025379985.1 Phyllomedusa bahiana
TTCTCAAGCTGCTGCTGTTTGGGTGCTGCCGTGCCTACCACTGTGCATTGTGCCACTGCTGACCTCATTTCTGCTGGGCTGCTCCCCCGGGCCTTACACACTCTGCATTGTGCCCTCGTGGCCCATTCCTTTTTTTTTGCCACCCCCAGAATGTCATTTTGCCCCTGTCTGACCCATGCTGCTGTTGTTCTGGTGCCCTGACTTTCCCCACTGTGTCATTGTGCCCCTGTCTGACCTCATGCTGCTGCTGCCGGACCCACAACATTGGGGGTCCCCCCTTTGCCACTTCTGACCTCATGCTGTGCTGTGGTGCTGCCGTGACCTACACACTGTGTCATTTTGCAAAAGTTTTATCCAAAGCTGCTGCTGTGGCGTTTTTCCGTGACCTAAAAACATCTGTCATTGTGGACACCTGGGGGCCTATTCCCGTTTTTTCCACCTCGAAAGTCATTGTGCCACTGTCTGACCTCATTCTGCTGTTGTTTTCTGGTGCCAAAGGCCCCACACGTGTCATTTTTGGGCCCCTGTCTGACCTCTGTACTGCGCCCCTTTCCACACACTGTGTCATTGTACCACTTTCTGACCCCATGCTGCTGCTGTGGCTGCCCCGCCCCCTTTACCTTTCACACTGTGTCCCTTGTACCACTGTTTTTACCCCTCATGCGGTGTGGCTGCCTTTCCAAGACCTACACACTGTGCAAATTTTGCCAATGGGCCCCACCCCCATGCTGCGCTGTGGCTGCTGCCGTTCCCCCAAACCCCCAAAATTGTCATTTTTGTCTCTGTGGCCCATTCCGTTTTTTCCCCTCCAAAAGTCCCTTGGCCACTGTCTGACCCCATCTGCGTTGTTTCTGGGCCAGACATCCCACTTTGCATTGGGGCCCCTGTTGACCCATGCTCTGCTGTGGGTTTCTGCCGTGCCCCACAACTGTTTATTTTGGGGGCTGTCCCGCCATGCCCGCTGCGGGGGCTGCCCGCCGTGATCTACACACTCCCGCATTGTGCCTCTGTCTGACCTCATTTCTGCGTGGGCTGCTGGCCCGGGGACCTACACCCCTCTGTCATTGTGCCACTGTATGACCTCGTGCTGCTGCTTTTGGTGCTGCCATGACCTTCCCACTGTGTCATTGGCCACTCTGTGGGCTACCCTTTTTTTTTTCCACCTCTAGAATGTCATTGTGCCACTGTTGACCTCATGCTGCTGCTGGGTGTTTCCCCCCGCCGTGAATTCCACCCCTGTGTCATTGTGCCCCCTTTGGCCTACTCCTGTTTTTTCCACCCCCAGAATTTTCATTGTGCCACTCTCTGAAACCCCATGTGCTGGGCTGCCCCGTCACCTCCCGCTTTCATGTGTTTCCACCTGAGCCCCTCAGCTTGTTTTTTTTCCCGCTGTCGCTTCCCTGACTTTATCAGTCTACATTCCCCCTTCAAATTTTTTGGTTTATTTTTTCCCTCTTAAGTGGCCCCCGGAAAATTTATTGTGAATTTTTTCCCAAGAGCGGCGGCAGTCATGTGGGGTCAAACTAAAAAACAACATTGTTGAAAACCCAAAACCCCGCTTTCCCCCTCATAATTTTAACATGGCAAATGTTCTCAGAACCCCGCAGGCTTGTGCACCAAAATAGCTGTTTTTTAACGTGATTCGCCCGGGAAATAATTTGGAAAGGGAAATTTTAAAATTTTTTTTCGGGGAAACCGGGGAAATGAGCAAACCCAATTTTTGACAAATTCGCCCATCTCTAGTAGCCCAAACCCGGAAATATTCCGCCACAAACAAGCTCAACCCCCTTATTTACGGGGGTCTGGTGAATACCGGACCCAAATAAGACTCCCGATCCCTGGGGGGGCAAAAACCCCCTCCCCGGGCCCGCTTTTTATTTGGGAAGCCAAAAACCCTTACAAATTTTCCAAATTTTTAGTATCTAGAATCTTCTAATGGGAGGGCTGAAGGGGAGAAGCACATCCCTTACAACAACATTGTTAAATTTCAGTCTATATGCCGTCTTTCTATTCTGGCTTATGACACTGACTCAGCATCTTTTCCAGATGGTGCAAAGGTCACTGACTGAGATTTTCCCTCCAAAACTCAACTGTTCATCTTCTAGTAAAGTAGAAAGTTACCAATTTTTCAGTGCATAGATAGCAAACTTCAGAGTCTCTTAGTATAAGGGGCTGTTCACACGGCTTATTTTGGGCACGGATTCCAGCCTTATTGCACGCCGTACTGTGCTGCAATACGGCTGGAATCCGTGCCAGCCATTACAGTAATCCACAGTTCTCATAGAGAACTATGGATACCGCACATTATCCCGGCGGGAACCGCGCCGTGGATAATGGCTGTCTATGGGGCCGGCGAGCTGCCGTCCCCGCCCCACCCTGTACTCAAGCCGTAATTGCGGGCGAAATCCGTCCCGCAATTACGGCTTGAATAAGCCGTGTGAACCGGGCCTTAGGGCATGTCCCCAGTGCAGGGTTTTCGGTCGGATTTACAGATGGTTTTCGGATTTGAAAGCCGTCTGTAAACCAACTGTCGACCATCCTGATAGACTTTAATAGAAAATCCATCCGGCAGTCCCACTGAACGTACTGTATTTTCTGACAGACGTTTTTTTACACCGCTGACGTTCAGAAAAACTTAGAACATGTTCATTCTTCCGCCCGATTTTCAGGCGGAACATGAACATGTCAGTGGTTGAGGGGGATGGGCAAATCCACAAAAGGTGGATAGAACCATGCCCCAAAACCATGGAAAAGATGTCAAAATACAGGCCGGAGTCTTTAAGCAGAATCCAGACAGTATTTGCTTACTGCCATGTGGATGCACCGTTAGCTGGCTATGTTACATAGTTACATAGTTACATAGTTTGTCAGGCCGAAAAAAGACATACGTCCATCCAGTTCAGCCTATTGTGCTAAAGTGTTGCTAAAGTGTTAAAGTGTTGATCCAGAGGAGAGCAAAAACCCCCATGAGGTAGAAACCAATTGTCCTTATGTTAAGGAAAAAATTCCTTCCTGACTCCAATCTGGCAATCGGAATAAATCCCTGGATCAACGACCCTTCTCCAGAATCCCGGTCACTATAACTTGTTATATTACATCTAGAAATGTATCCAGACCCTTCTCCAGAATCCTGGTCACTATAACTTGTTATATTATTACATCTAGAAATGTATCCAGACCCTTCTGTAGAATCCTAGTCCCTATAACTTGTTATATTATCACGCTCCAGAAATGCATCCAAGCCCTTCTTGAACTCTGTTAGTGAATTCACCATGACAATTTCCTCTGGCAGAGAGTTCCACAGTCTCACCGCTCTAACAGTAAAGAATCCTTTTCTATGTTTATGTAGAAACTTTCTTTCCTCAAAAATTTGATGATGCCCCCCTTGTTTTTTAGAATACCCGTCCCCGGGTATTTAAATTTAAAACTTTAGCGGGTCCCTATATTGACCCTTTAAAAATTTTTTTAAACAATTTATTATGTCCCCCCCAAAGCCATCCTTTTTTCTAAACTAAATAACCCTAACCCCTTTATTTAAAAATTTTTGGGTAATGCAGTCCAACCCCCCGTCCCTTTTAAATTTTTTTTTTGTTTTCCCGCCCTTTTTTTCTGTTTAAGCCCTACAATGTCTTTCCTTTCACTGGTGCCCCAAAAATGTACACAAAAATTCCCCTGGTGGTCTTTAAACCTGCCTTTTTATAGTTGGAAAAAAAATGCCCCCCTAAGTGCATCTATTGGGCCCCCTTTTTAAACAAAAAAAAGATCCCCCATTTTTGCCTTGACAGCTGTTACCTTTAAAACTGGCGCTACAGTTAAGTTTTACTGTCCATCAGGGGTTCCCCAAATCCCCTTTTCCCCCTTTTTACTTCTACCCAAATTTTTTCCATTTTAAAATGTAATCCCTTTAATGGGGTTTTTCCTCCCCCCTGGGAATAACCTTGCATTTCCCGTGTTTTTAAAACCCCATCTGCCCGCTCTGCCCGGGCCCCCAACCTATTTCCAGTTTCCCTTTTAAAACACATTAACCTCTATTGGTTGGTTCCTTTTAAAAAAGCTTAAATATTATTTTGCAAAGTCGATAATTTTACTGTGGGAATCCCAGGGGTAAGATCAAAATTTAAAAAAAAATATTAAAGGGGGATATGGCCCAATACTGAGCCCTGTGGGAACCCCCACAATAACAGGGGCCCCCGTCTTTAGTAAAAGCCCCCATTAATTACCACCCCCTTTTTTTTCTATCAGTGACCCCTTTACTTAAACCCCCTAAATTTCACACATTTTCCCCCAGCCAAGCATCCTTTTTTCTTACCAACTTTTTTAAAGGGAACCCAATTTAAATGCTTTAAAAAGAAATCCCAAAATAAATTTACATCCAGGGGCCTCACCCTTTTTTTCCCGTCCCCGAATAAAATTTTCCTCAAGAAGCTGATGGATTATTTTGGGAAAGGACCGATCCCCTTTAAAACCCTGCTGGAAAAAGGGATTTTACATTTATTTTCAGTGAGATACTCCAGGGGTTTGCATCTCTTAAAAACCTTTAAACATTTTAACCCACAAACAGATTTAAGCTTTCCCCCCTATAGTTTCCTGGGAAACACTTTTTTTAAACCCCCCCTTTTTAAAAATTGGCACCAAATTTTCTAGTCCCAATCCTTTGGGACATACCCCCCCTTATTATCCCGCCATAAAAATAAGAAAAGGTCCTTTTCTATCCATTACAAAACTCCTTAGGGCACGCGGGTTTTAAACCGTCAAGGGCCCGGGGATTTGTCTATTATTAAAAACATCCAAAGGGGGAGCTGCACTTCCTTTCCCGGGTTTAAAAAACAAGAAACATTTAGGTTTGGGAATTTTTCCTCCTCCCTTTGCTCCTCAACGGAAATTCTTCCCCTTTCCCCCTCATTTAAAAACAGGGGGGGAGAAGAAATTGTTTATTAAAGGGTTTTCTTTTCTTCTCATCGCCCTCCAAGTAACCCCCTCATTAAAATTTTTTTTAAAAGGGGCCAAAAATTTTCTTTTTTAAAAACTTTTTTCTATTTATGTTTAAAAAAATTTTGGGGTTTTCTTTTTCTTTCTATGGAAAAATGTCCTTTTCTGTTCCCCCAAGTTTGCTGCCCCAAAAAAATTTTTTTACATATTTTTTTTTTTCCTTTTAGCTTCTTAGTGCCTCCCTTCCCCGCCCTCCTGGTTTTTTGTAGCTGAAATGCTTTTTTTTTTTGGGTTTTTTTTTGCCTCCTTTACATCTCTTTGAACCACATTGGGGTTTTTTCCCGTTCCCCTTAAATTTTTTTTTTCCGTATGTTATGTAAACCCCTTTTCCCCAAAATTGGGGGGCCTAAGAAAGTTTTTAAAGATTTCCCTTCCCCTTTTTTTTTTGTTTTTGCATTTTTTAAAAAACCTTTTCCCATCAATAAAGGTTTTTGGGCTTCCCTCAAACAGGATAAAATTAAACCTTCCTCAAATTCCCCGTGTTTTTTTTTGGCTTTCCCTGACAAAAACTCTATTGAAAAGGAAAAAAAGGAAGGGTTTTTTATATTAAAGTCACATCCCCAGGGGCCCCCCCAACCGAAAACCCTTTTTTACTTCCCGTCAAGGGGCCAATTTAAATCCCCAAAAATTAAATTTTAATAAGGGCCCTTTTCCTCTATCGGTTCCCCTCCCTTTTTTGGGGAAAAGGGAATTATCTTTATCATAGGCAAAAACAAATTTTTTTTTTTGGGGTTAGAAACTACGGGTTTCAGATTTTCCCCAAATTTTTGTCTGGGGATTTAAAAGTCACCCATAATAACAAAACCCCATTCTGATTTTTTTAAAGCTTTTAAACTATTTTCCTAAGAGCAAATCTTTTTGGGGTTTTTTATTTTTTTGGGCGCCTATAGCAGACCCCCAAATTTGAAAAAATAATTTTAAAAAAAATGTTATTGCCGCCATGTAAAATTTTCCCAAAATGGGTTCCAAACCCATTTATTACCTTAAACCCAAACTTCCCGCAAAATTTTTTTGGGTTTTAGACAGGAATTTTTTTCAAAAGAACAGGGCACCTCCCCCCCTTTTCCCGGTTTTTACGGGCCCTTCTAAATAGACTGTAAAACCCCAACCCAAATTTAAACCCCCCAATCGCAGCTCTCGTTTCCCGCCATTCTCCCGTTTTCCCCCCAGGGCATATTTTTCCCTTTAGCCCATTATAATTCTAGTTCATTTATTTTTGTTTTGGAAAACCGCTTTTGGGATTTTCAGCATGCAATTTGTTGAGATTTTTTAAAAATTTTTTTCCCTTTCTCTCAATTTTTTTTTTAACTAAAGCTAAAAACCCCCCCCCTACCCCTCCAACCCCCCGATTTAAATTAAATAATTCCCCCAAAAACTATCTTCACCAACTTGCATTTCTTTCTTTGTAGTTATTCCTCCCCCCCAAATCCAGTTTTTAAAAATTCCTCCCCAAATTTTTCCCCCCCATTTTTTCCCCCAAAAACAGCTGCAACCCCCCCATTTTTGGTGCAACCCGTCCCCCCAGCCCTAGAGTCTGTTTGCCAAAAACAGAAGGGCACCCAGTTCCCAAAAAAACCCAAATCCCTCTTTTCCCAAAACCAATTTTTGGCCCCCCATTATTTTAAACCCCTTTAAAACTCCCTTTGCCCTCTGGTTTTGGCCCGTGGAACAGGTAATTTTCTGAAAATATTACTCTGGTGGGCCCTTGCCTTAGCTTTTTGCCTAATCCCGAAATCATTTTAAGGACACTCCACCTACCTCAAAACTTTGTTTTATTGGGGGGCCAATGGGGGAAACCCCCCAGCTGGAAATTTTCACCAGCCCCCCCCCCCCAATCTGTCAGCCCGATCCCGCGAAATGCCGAACCCGGGGCCCCCGGTAAACAACATACGTTCGACCGATCCCGGTCCTTTTTTGGCAGATTTCCCTACTGTGGGCCCCCTTTTATGGAGTAAAGTGTTAACCTTTTAAAACTTTCAAAAAAATAAAAAAATATTATTTGTAAAAAAAATTTAAAACTGAGTTTTAAAAATATAAAACAATTAAAGAATTACATAAAAAGTAAAAAACCCCCTCACGAAAAAGTAAGGGGGGTTTATGGTTTTGCATATAGCAATAAGGTGAAAGTTCAAAAGTACCCTATTCGGGACACTACCGTACCTTAAGCTTTAAAGGGAATAGTGGTGGGTTATTTGTAGAAAAACCCATCGTCCCCTAAAAAAGTTTTGCCCCTGGTTTTTGGAAATTTTGGGTAAAATTTATTTTTATAAATTAAGTATTTTGAAAATACAGGCAGTCCCCCACTTACAAAAGTTCCCGTTAAAAAAAAGTTTTTCCCCAAAAAAAAACAAAGGGGGCCAAAAAAAAGAAACCCAAATTTTAAAAAAATTTTTCCCCGGGGGTCACTAAAAATTTTTTTAAAAACAAAATGTTTGTTTTTTTGGGGTTTTCATCAATAATAAACCTTTTTTCCCCCGGGGCTTTTTGGCCAAAAAACCCCAAATTTAAACTTTAAAAGGAAAAAAATTTGTCCTTTTCCCCTAAACAGATTTCATTTTTGGGTCATTGTATTTTTGGGTTAAAAAAACCTTCCCGTTCACTTTAAAAACCCTGGGTTCCCGCTGAAAATTTTTAATTAACAAGACTTTTCCAAAAGGGGGTTTTAAAAAGGTTTTTCCAGCTTCCCTTTGTTTTAAGTGCTTAAAAAAGAGGTTTAGGAATTTAAAGCTCCCGGGGGAAAGGCCTTTTTCCCGAATTAACTTTAAAAGACCTTTTTAAAAACCCGATCCCCCAAACAAAAGCCCTAAAAACAGTTCGGGTTTTTCTTAGTTTTAAAACAAAACTTTTACCCGCCCACCCGCACAGGACACTGGGCCCTGGGCCTGTGTTTAAGAAAATTTACTCACTGCCCATCACAAAAGAAAAAAAACAGCAGGGGGGGAATTGTTTACAGTCGGGTTTGTGGGGGGAACCCGAAACAGCCAGGGGGGTTTATAAATTTACTTGTATCTCCTTTTAAAGGAAAAAAGATTTAAAAAAGCAATATATTTTTTAAAATGCCTTTATTTTTTTTCCCACAATTTTTAAAATTATTCTTCGAAGCGAGACAAACCCCCTTTTAAAAACAAACCTATATTCCCCATCCCGTTTGTTAAAACCCCGGGGGCTTTCCTGTATATGTAATCAAGGGTAGAATTTCTAACAAATTTTAAAAATGTAGGACCTAAAGGGGGGCAAAAACCCCAGCAGGATCATATCTACTGAGGTTTGGGAATTTTATCTTTAAATACATTTCTTTTTAAAGTACATCAAGTACATAAAATTTAACAGTTTACATAATAAAGCATTCCAAAATTGTATTTTGAATCAGAACATTGCATGTGACTGATACATTTAGGCTTCGCTTTTCTTATTTTTCCTTATTGCTCATACTTGTCCCAAACAGCTTATAGTTTCAGAAATGTATTTATATGCATCTATCTATCTATCTATCTATCGATAAAAAAGATAGATATCTCACTCCCAACAAATGCTTGTTAGATTACCTTTTTATCATGCTAAGGCTATTGCTCCTACGCATAACTATGCTACAATTTTGTATTTAGTAAGCCAGATACGTGGTAATTAATTTGAAGCAGCTACACTATTTAACATAATCGAGCATTTCTTTTTCCTTTGTTTTATTGGAGAAGACATTTTAAAAATGATCCTCAGTCTCCCACATTGTGCTAAATTAATGACTGCCATGTCACCTTTCTCATTATTTTTTATCATTATCAAATAGTAAGTCTGGCACCGTTACACCAAGAAGCTGGGTTTGAATAATGAGTCTTTCTACATGCACTCTTTAAATGTTAGATAAACTCAAAGCTACATCAATGTACAGTGTGACATTATACCATCACATTAATGTATATCATCAGCCTCCTGGCAATGGCTTTACTACAGCAATTTCTTTTTTAACCTTCATTTACTCTTGTTTATTTTTAATGTTTACTATACATCCTCTGTCAATGCACTACATGTTAATGTGCCCACTGCTGAGGCACATTTCTATAGATGTAGGTTGGGAAAATACTTAAGTTTTTTATATTTATATTTTTTTCAGTTTTGAAAACCGTAAGTCATTGGGAGAAGAAAAAGAATATATAAAACATTTAGTTAACAAGGAGCTCAACATAGGACAAAATTGTTGGCACCCTTCTGTTAAAGAATGAAAAACCCACAATGGTCACTAAACTAACTAAAACTGACAAAAGTATTAATAAATCTACATTTAATCAACATCAATTAATGAAAATCAGGCATTGCTTTTAAATTATGGTTCAAACAAAAAATTTAAAAAGCAAACTAATAAAACTGACCTGGACAAAAATGATGGTTCCCTTCACTTAATATTTTGTTGAACAATCTTCTGCGACAATTGCTGCAAGCAAACAATGTCTGCAACTCTCATGAGACTTCTGTAGCTGCCCCACAGTACTTTGGCCCACTTCTCAGGGAGCAAACTGCTCCAACTGTCTCAGTTTTGATGGGTGCCGTCTGCATACTGCATGTTTCAGCTCCTTCCACAGATGTTAAATAGAATTTAGATCAGGGCTCATAGAAGGCCACTCCAAAATAGTCCAATGCTTTGCTTTTAGCCACTCTTGGCTGTTTTAAGCTGTGTGGTTTGGGTCAAAATCCTTTTGGGAGCACTCATGACCTGTAAATTGAGACTAAGCTTTCTGAAACTGGACATCAAGTTTCGCTCCAGAATGCTTTGATAGTCTTGAGATTTAATTGTATCTGCACAAATTTAAGACTTCCTGTGCCAGTGCAGCAAATCACTCAAAATATAACCAAGCCACCTCTATGTTTTTCAATGTTCTTTTGTTTTTTTAAGCTTTATTTTGCATCTGTGAACACAGAGCTGAGTAAATTTCCCGGAAAGCTCCAATTTTGTCACATCTGTCCAAAGCTTTTCGGGTTATCAGTATACATTTTGGAAAATCCCAGTTTTTGCTTATTTATGATTTGCTTTTAGCGTGGTTTCCCCCCTTGGTCAACTTCCATTAAGTCCATTTTGGCAGAGACAATGACAGAGGTGTGATCTTAATCTGGCGTACTTGAACTTGGAGCTTACCTCTAATCTCTTTGGAAGTTTTTTCTGGGCTCTTAACATGGTAGGACTCACCAGATACACTGGGTTACCACAGAGAGTCCTTGTATTCTACCCTGGGAGGGAGTCTAAGGGCCCCCATTTTCACCAGAGACTGCCACAAGGCAGATTGAACTTGGGTTTCCAGAAACTCCCAGGGCACTAAACCCCAAAGTAAGGTCCTCGAATGACAGCCAACTTGGTTAGTGGCTTTGTAGCAGAAAATGAGACAGAGGCATAGTCCACATATCTCCAAACAATTGGAATCTCGCAAGAGAACAGAGAAATGACTTTTGATCACTAAAAATTTACTAATTTTGCCATAGGCAAACTTAAACTCTATCAGTCTCTACTGTAAAACACTAAAATGTAACTTTTATTATGTATAACTCTTAACCTCTATACACCACTATTTAAAAACCTGATTTCTAACCTCATCATTAAACCCTTTTTGTTTTCTGAAAAGAAGGAATAGCCTTTTCTATTATCAAGTCTGGGGGAGCACCACCTATTAACCCGGGAAAACCTTATATGTACAGCAAATTACTAGCCCAGTAAGGGATCCCAAGCCTAGTACTTGGGTAGTCGTCCCTAATCTCATGAACACAAAACAAATAAGGCCCCCTTGTGACACCCCTGCAGCAGGTGACACTTGTAGACAGAGGTGAGAAATCCCAATTTACACAACAAATTGTGTATAGAGGATTAAGGATCGGTTTGAGACCAAATACACATTTAGAGGACCCTATTTTTATCAAGGGTTGGGAAAAACTGCTAACTGAATGCTCTCTGAAATTGATGAAATACCTGTCAGAATATGAAAGAATTTCATTCAATAAATTAAGTGAACAACTAAAATCAGGAGATAGGGAGATTAATAACTTTTTGGGGCCTACCAACTTCCCTGAATTAGAACAAAAATTACAACAGATTAAAGAATCTCTGAAGAAGAAATTAAAGAAAAAACACAACAAATATCTGAGGGATCGGAAAGACTTTGATAACAATCAGGTTTTATATTTGGAAAAATAGTAGATTTACCTACATACCAATCTATATTCAGATTTGTCAGATTCAGAAGACTTCTGCTGTAGAAGAATCCTCCACAGTTCTAATTTAAAATTATACGCAGGGTAAGAAAACTGTTGGAGGAAGGGGCAGAGAAAAAACAGAGGTTGGACAAATAAGAAAACACATAAAAATCTTCTACTCAAAAAAGTATAAGACAGAATCCTCAGAATGCCAATCAGGAGAAGGACCATGGGATCAAATACACTGTCCCCCTTCTGCATCCGTGGTGTGGTGGCCCATGGTGTGGGAGCACAGGCAATGATTTCAAATGGCAATACAAATACGCCCCTAGTGGCAGGAAATGGACATGTTATGAACACAATGCAAACTCAATCTCAGGGGCATTCAAAACGCAAATGCTTTTCCCCTTTTTTTTTGAAACCCCGGAC
>JAODAL010082395.1:0-11589 GCA_025379985.1 Phyllomedusa bahiana
ACTAAAAAAAAATGCAGCCTCCCAAGGGCAATCTAGGGATCACCCCCCTTAATGAAAGGGGGTTTTAATGAATTCTTTCCCTTTACATAAACACGCCCCAGTATTGCTTGCAAGAGACCCCCCCTTTTTCCGCCATATCCAGTTATCAAACGTTTATTCCCCTGTCTGGTCCCTTCTAGGTTCCATTCCCAAAAAACTAAAGGATACCCATTTTTTGCACAAATCTTCCCCGCTCAATTATAGATGTCTTTAGGGACGAGATGCGAGATGCTTTTTGTCAAATTTAAGCTGCAGGGAACCTTTCACCCGGAAAAACATCATGCCCCCCAATACAGGCCAGATTCCTTCTTAGCTAAACCTAGATATCTCCTTTTTTGCCCAGGGGCCTTATCTCTTGGGATTTCAATTTAGCATACCCCCTCCCGAACATCACGGGAATCGGCGGTGGATTCAACCATCAAAGAGTTAGGGAAAAATGCTAACCCCTTTCTGCAACTGTTTGATTATGGACTTTTAAATCCAAGAACAAAAAATTTACTTTTTACTCTTTTCCACACCCCTTTTACAGTCGTATAGCTTTTTTTCCCACAGACTCCCCTCCTACCACACAAACGGACGAAACCATTGGGAAGCATTTTTTCAGACACCCCCATACCTGCGATTTGTTTTTTCCGAGTTTTAAGGAGCCCCTTCACGGAAATTAAAATAATTCTTTTGAAGACTCTCTGTGCTTAAAACTCCAGCGCTCTTTTGCTTTTTTTTATGAGGTCACTTACTGCTCCAATGGGAGGCCCCTAAAGTGGTGTTAGGGGGTCCTTATAAAAAAGGGGCTCGACAAAAAAAGGGGGTTTTGGAAAATTTCAGTTGCTGGACAACCGCCCTTTTTGGAAATGCGCATAAGTCACGGGGGCTGGAGTCGATTGAGACCCCCATCTACAGACGCGACATGAGTTTTTCCCGCTCATGGAGACAGCACAGACTTTAAACCAATCTTTGCCAAAGCTCTTTCTACACTTGGAGCAACAACCCGGGAAAGTTTTTGGCGGCACTCCGAGATGAAGACCCCTTTTTTTTCCCCACGTTAAAACTCGGAGGGGGACAAATGTACCTTGACGGGGGAGATCTCTCGGTTTCCACAAATATTATCCCAACCCTTTAATAATCTGGGGGCCCCCGGACACCCAAAGACCCTCGGGCCCAGCTAATCCTAGGGTCATACTGTCTAGAAGTTTCTCCCGGCCCCCTTCCCCAATTCTCGCCTCGGAGGACCCGTTCCCGCGAGGAACTGGGGAAAGCAATTCCCCATGCCCCGGGCAAAGCCGGGCTCAGATGGTACACGGGCCCCCGTTCTAAAAGCCCTGGGGGAGGGGGGGGGGTACGGGGCCCTTCTGGAGCCTTCAAACGTTTACGTATCCTTTTAACTCCCCTTTTCTGACCGCCAATAAGGTATCCCAAAAGGAGGGAAAGGACCCAACAATGCAAAACAAAAATCGCCTTTTAAATGTTTTCAAACACCCCGTACGATTTAATCCCAAAGGTGGGGCCCCCTTGCCCAAACCTTTAACCTTGTTCATCAAACACCAAAGAAGATCGCTTTTATGGGTTTTCCCCCGGAAAAACATTTTACGGTGTGCTTTCCTTCCCGGGGGGGACCTACTCCTTTCCTTATAAACCCTAAAACCTCACTACCGGCCCTACTTGGGGCCCGGGAGTCGTACTCAGAACCACAAAGTGAACATGGAAAAGCACAGCCTGGGGTTAAATCCCACCGGGAACTTAAAACAATTAAAATCCTCCCTTCCCGTTCCTTGGCCACGAAACCTTCCCTATCTAGGGGTGCACATCCCCTGGAACCCCAGGAGACCTTGATTTTAAAAATTTCCCCCGCTCGGGATATTTCCCGGGGCCCTGAAAAAGGGGGCAGGCGAGATTTTTTTTGGATTGGTAGAATAATAGGCCAGAAGATGAAATTTCCACCTCTGACCTTGTACCGTCTTTCAGGCCGACCCAATCTCCCTCCCAAAGCGTTTTCTTTTGACGTCTGCGCAGCCGAATAGCAATTTTGTAATGGGCGCGTAAACATCCTAGGATAGCCCCAGCCACATCGCAACGACCCGGTAAACCAGAGGGGGGGGTTGTCTCCTTCCTGATTCTATCAAAGCATACTATCTGGCAGCAACCAGTTTGCAGTCCGCATCCAGGATAGTTATCGCAGCGAAAAACGAAACTGTGGGTTCAAATCGCGCCCTGCTCTTATTGTCTTCCCTGGCTTCCCCTCCAAACACTCCTTCGGAAGCAAATGAGCTGCACGCTGGGGTCCCACTATTGACACAAAAACGACGATCTCTGTCTAGCAGAGCTTTTTGCCTCAAGATGAAATAATACAGGACACGGTGGGTCCCTGTTCTTCGCTTCTAGGTAATCAATGCACTCCACAGGAATCATATTGATACCCCCCTATCCCGACTTCCTAGTAGGTGGCGCAGCAACAGTCTGTTTGCTGCGAGGGGAGTTATCTCCCGCCGGCGCTCCCTGATAAGTTATGGAAGAAGCTGGTGGGCTATACGTGTGCGACGAGGTTTCTCGTTATTAAATTATAACCAACTAGAAGCCTATATACCAGATTCATAAAACTCTAGACATTCAGCAGCACCCACCACTTCTATTACGAACGGTGCCCGTCTTGGGCAAGCACTCCAGAAAAAAAAAAAAAAAAAAAAAAACCCGAGCCCTGTCAGGCCTACTACATAAAATGCTAACACGCCCTCCCCCTGACAGACAAGCTGCCCTTGCCTTACCAGCAGGATTGGGCCACGAGAACTGGGTGTCACGCTTTCTGAGGAAGATGGAGTAGGGCAATTTTCTTTTGGCCTATACAAATCCTCTATATCTACACAAACCCAAGCAATATTAAACTGCAAAAGTTCTGACGCCAGTGATGTAACACAGGAATCCCAGCTCTTGCGGCATGTCCTCTGCTCCCGTGTCAGTTCCAAGTACATGTTAGCCGCTGTTGGTGGGCGGGTCGAGGACAAAGACTCATATCTGGTGGGATTCGGCCCGATCCTTCTCAAAAACCGTTCTTGGCTAGAAAGTGATTAGACATTCATCCGCAGGTGCCAGGAATATCCTAAAAGGGCTTAACCCGACCTTACTTCCTTACTTCTTCAGCCCTCCCCTCTTCCCCAACCTCAATCATGAAAAACCATCTTATATCTCATATGATACTCGCCGCCAAGGCTGTGATACCCAATTGTGGCTTTCCACTGCTAGCCCCTCAGTGTCGACTGGTTTCAGGAAATACACACATACAAAGGAGGAAGGAATTCAGGGCCGATTCCCTTCACTCTACAAGAAAATTCTCCAAACCTGGGAGGACGGGTTTAGTCTTCTGTGGGTCGGATCAGTACCAAAACTACTTGTGAATTATAATGTTGAAGGTATGGACCCATCCCTAAAATGTCGCGCAATGGCTGAACCGACTAGAGGTTTTATGTTTGAGTTATAGTTACTTGCTCTGATTAGTTCACATAATGTTTTTGGGACAGTGGCGGATGTTGTGCTGCCATAACAGCGTAAAACACTGACATCTTATTTTTTCCGCACCTGTGCACTCTCTTACACTGGGAGAGCCCCCTGTTGCAGAGGGTTCAGGACCGGTGCATCGCTAACCTCAAAACTTGTTGACATCCTCCTATTGTATTTGACTGCTTGCATCTGTTACCATCCGCATTTCACTGTACGGAGTGTGTTCTTTTTTTCTTTGTTTTGATATCATCTCTACATTCATTTATCTGAAATCTGTACATTTGAATTACTATGTCTGTCCCTACTCTCAATAAAGCTTGTTTTTGAATAATGAAAAAAAAAAAAAAAAAAGATGTATTAAATGGTACCATTAAAAAAATACAACTCGTCCCACAAAGAGCAAATCCTCATACGGCTAGGTTGATGAAACAAACAAAAAAGTTACAGCTCTTGTGGGTCAAAAAAAAAAAATTCACGTCATTTTTATTAATGCTTTTTCAGTTCTTTAGCTTTAAGCATCCCTTGTATTAGAAAACAAGCAAAAGTATGAAGCATGCCAAATAGGTAAAACCATACCAACATGGTGCATGGATGATTTATTACCAAATAACAGGACATATTATAAAGGCATCTATATACAGCTTTTGCCTCTGTTCACACTTTCATTTTATCTTGCCAGGTTTCTGTTGCTCTTTGGCAATCAGTAAAGCATAGTATATTCTATCCAATAGAAAAAAAACAAAAAAGAAAAACAGAAATCTGAAAGATCCACGTAAGGCTGGTTTCACCCTTAATTTTTACTACACTGGAGGTATCAGAAGTGTATTTAATGTCAGAAGAGGTACCCCGACGGAAGCCAGGATGTAGCCACTGCCACCCATAGATATCAAGGGTGACCTGTATAAACGGGGCTGAACCAGAAGTCTGGTGTCTTTTCAGCCCCGTTCGCTATATTTTTATATTTTGTAATGCACCTGATTTGGGGGGGGGAGGAGGGGGGGAGGGGAAAGCGCACTAGAACCATATGAAGCTATAGATTTATAGCTTCAGTACAGCAATTCTACGTGCATTACTGCTGAACAGGTAAAACACTTTCAAAGTGGTTTACCTGAGCCAGAAATGTTGTCTTAGCTCTAGAATGAGCCTGATTTATGACCCGCTGTAGAGCGGATTCATAAATTAGGTGCATTCTACACTATTATAATGCACACAAAAATTGGCATTTAAAATGCCAAAAATCATACATGTCGTCCCAAGAGAACTAAAGTAGTCTTATACGGAATATGTTAGCTCTATTTGTCAAATGTGTACACGTTTTCTGTGTGCGACATAAAAGCTTGTGTCATGAACAAAAGGCATATACCACCGGGAAACAGAGCAAAGACCAAATAGGACTACATTTGTTTTATTGAAGTCTATGGACCGGCCGTGGCAACCTTGTGGTATCCATTTTACAGTACCCTGACGAATACCTCAGACACCGTCTATGACGAGGTGTGAACCCTGCCTAAGTTCGTAAGCACTACCACAATGGGTTACAAATGGAAGCCATAACACCTATATGAACACAGCCAACACGTCTATGCTTCCTAACTGCATTTCCTACAGTACAATGAAAAAAAAAAAAAAAAAACTCAATATTTTACATTTCCAAAGTAGCTAACAAACAAAAATCCTCACATAAAACAAGAGAGAAAGGCATAAAAGAAATCTTAGCTGGATATTACTCACGCGCAGTGTAAACAGTAATGCTGTGCATTGCCGGGAAGACTGTAGTCAATTTCCTGGTTTAATAACTGACGGGCGTTTTCCGGACGAAGATCTACATGAATCTGATCTATGTCTTTAATTCTTCTTTTGGTTTTCCAGAGTTTGGAAATATTCTTCTTTTTGTCACTTTTGTGATTGCCAATCTGCTTTGAGCGAGTCATGTTTGTGATCTTGGCCTAGAAAGATTATATAGAAAAAACAATTGATGAATTATAATAATAATACACTTGAGTGTTTAGAACTGATCTGGACGGATTTCCCCAGGCCAGTAACTCAGAATCTTAGAAGTTTCATGATATTTTGTCCATCCCTTCCGTTCCAACATTTTAAGTAGAAATCATACTGGTCAGAAAAAACCCAGAAACTTACATATCCCAAATGCAGTCACAATACTCCTCCCCGCTGCCGGATCAGAACTGCAAGAGATCTGTGTATTTAAAGGGGTTGTCTCACTACAGGGATTGCTTTTTATGTTAAATAGCTTGCAAAAACTATTTACTTTGCATTATATGTCCATTAATAGTGTCCTACCTATTCCTAGATATCCCTTCTTGTATGGGCTGCATCAGCTCCACAGGTCACTATAGCTACAGACCAGTTTGATCTATCCCGATAGGCTGCCAGCACTGGATGCTATAGATAGAGACGTGGCTTCTACTGCAGCCTAGTGGAAGCCAGTAAACACGCCTCTGAATTCGAAGTGAAACCAAGACAAGAGGACTGACGTCAGATTAATCAATGTAGTGAGACAACCCCTTTAAGCAAAAGCCCACCTTCTTCTGCACTACAAGTTTCTACAGTTTATAGCCAATAAGAGGCTTTCCCCACTACAATCTTTATCACAAAGACTAGCCTGAATGTTATACTGATAGTGCCCCACCATAGATTATTAGCAAAGGGACCCCTCCATTACTTCTCATTAGCAAATCTGTGGTGAGGAGGAGTTTATGAAGAGGCAATTGAAGTAAACCATAGAACTATGTAGGAATATTACATTTGGCAGTTATCCTTTGGATAAGCGATAAACATTGTTAGCAGGAAAGCTCCTTAAAGGGGCTGTCTCACTACATTGATGCATCTTACCTAAGTCCTGTTTGTTTAATTTTTTAATTCAGTGTTTACTGGCTTCCACTGGCTTGCAGTGACGAACTGCTGAGGACACTGTAGCTATAGCAACCAGCACGGACAGTCTATAAGGAGAGATCAAACAGGTCTGTAGCTATAGCGACCTGAGGAGCAAGAGGGGATATCTAGGAATAGGTAGGACACTGTTAATGGAAACATATTGTAATGTGACTTGTTTCTGCAAGATCTTTAACATAAAAAGCAATCCTTGCAGTGAGACAACCCCTTTAAGGCAGTTTTCCACCTACATTATTTTTTTTGAATTAGGCTGACAATGTCCTAAACAGTACTTTATTTGTATATTGGTGTATATTATTATTTTTATGGCCTTAAGTGAGGATGTTCTGTTCAAACTACAGTTGGTGGGCAGCTATCTACACTGTAGAAGCGATGAACCAGGTTTGTGGATAAATGGCAGCAGCTCCATACTCCGTCCCAGGGAGGGAGATCAGACTGGGGTCCCCACTGGGGACATCCATTTGTCTAATTAAGGTATATGAAAAAGGACTAACAAAACAACCCTTTCCTAATGACAATGCACCAGGAAAACAATTCTAATTTTATTCATATTAAAACTATGTAATGAAATTGCTGTTTAAGCAATTGTCCAATGTAATCCACTGAGAAACTCAGGCTTTACATAGGAAATGTCAAATATTAACACTAGAAAACTCACATTGATGATAGGTAAGGTCGGTCGTAGATAAAAAAGCAATTATAAACACTCTACCGGTACTAGACCATAGTGAAAATAGTTGGCTTAAAACACTGAAAAGGGATTCTGCCACCATAGACATTGATGGCATATTAATAAGATTTGCCATCAGTGTCATGTAAATGCGGGTCCTTCCTGCTGCTGGTCTGAACTGAGAAGTGACTGTGCAAGCGTGGCCCCGAACCATTCATTTCTTAGTACAGCAGAATGCAACCACTCAAGAACCACACTTATGTGACTATGGTGGCGTGTCCCAGCGACATGCCGCCGCCGCCTATGGTGGCGTGGCCCAGCGACATGCCGTCGAAGGTCATGGTGGCGTGTCCCAGCGACATGCCGTCGCCGCCGTCTATGGTGGCGTGTCCCAGCGACATGCCGTCGAGGTCTATGGTGGCGTGTCCCAGCGACATGCCGTCGAGGTCTATGGTGGCGTGCCCCAGCGACATGCCGTCGAGGTCTATGGTGGCGTGCCCCAGCGACATGCCGTCGAGGTCTATGGTGGCGTGCCCCAGCGACATGCCGTCGCCGTCTATGGTGTAGTGTGCCAGCGACATGCCGTCGCCGCCGTCGATGGTGGCGTGTCCCAGCGTCTTGACGTCGCCGCCGTCTATGGTGGCGTGTCCCAGCGACATGCCGTCGCCGCCGTCTATGGTGGCGTGCCCCAGCGACATGCCGTCGGCCTCTCTGGTGGCGTGCCCCAGCGACTTGCCGACGGCATCTATGGTGGCTTGCTCCAGCGACATGCCATCGTGGTCTATGGTGGCGTGCCCCAGCGACATGCGTCGAGGTCTATGGTGGCGTGCTCCCAGCGACATGCCGTCGAGGTCTATGGTGGCGTGCCCAGCGACATGCCGTCGAGGTCTATGGTGGCGTGCCCCAGCGACATGCCGTCGAGCGTCGTATGGTGGCGTGCCCAGCGACATGCCGTCGAGGTCTATGGTGGCGTGCCCACGACATTGCCGTCGAGGTCTATGGTGGCGTGCCCCAGCGACATGCCGTCGAGGTCTATGGTGGCGTGCCCCAGCGACATGCCGTCGAGGTCTATGGTGGCGTGTCCCAGCGACATGCCGTCGCCGCCGTCTATGGTGGCGTGCCCCAGCGACATGCCGTCGGCATCTATGGTGGCGTGCCCCAGCGACATGCCGTCGAGGTCTATGGTGGGTGCCCCAGCGACATGCCGTCGAGGGTCTATGGTGGCGTGCCCAGCGACATGCCGTCGGGTCTATTGGTGGCGTGCCCCAGCGACATGCCGTCGGGTCTATGGTGGCGTCCCCAGCGACATGCCGTCGAGGTCTATGGTGGCGTGCCCCAGCGACATGCCGTCGAGGTCTATGGTGGCGTGCCCCAGCGACATGCCGTCGAGGTCTATGGTGGCGTGCCCCAGCGACATGCCGTCGAGGTCTATGGTGGCGTGCCCCAGCGACATGCCGTCGAGGTCTATGATGCTGTGTATCCTAGCAGTATGCCATCACAGTCTATGATGGTGTGTATCCTAGCGCCCCGAGAGGTAGATCAGACTGGGGTTCCCTCCCTATGACACATGAAAAAGGGCCAACAAAACAACCCTTCCCTTATAACAATGCACCAGGAAAACAGTTCTAATTTCGTTTATATTAAAACTATATTATGGAATCGCTGGTTAAGCAATTGTCTAATGTAATCCACTGAGAAACTCAGGCTTTACATAGGAAATGTCAAATATTAACACTAGTAAACTCAGCTGATGCTAGATAAGGTCTGTAGTGGATAAAAAAAGTAAGTATAAACACTCTACATAAAATGTGCCCACAGTTGTGTCTCACTCAGGACCCACATGAACACACCTACTCTGCTACAGCCCCGTTCAGTTTCGCTACCATGCTGCAAGAGAGACCGCTTTTAACACAAGAGACCGAATTGCAAATTGTCTCCGTGGCCAGCTATAGAGCAGTATTACTCAGCGGCCATTTTACCGTAGCCTGTGCTCTCTGCAATACATTGTTTTAGTTCATTAAACCATCACCATGGAGCCCTACATACACGAAAAAAAATCTCTCAATTAACCTCCTGAATGTTCCCTTTATAACAGAGCCACACATCTATCGCTCCACTCTCAGACTCGATATGCTAGGGGGAGGTGCAGAGCACGAGGACAGGACTGAAGAAGTACTCTAGCAATGCCTGGGACAGTCACCTGCAGTGCACCCAGTAAAGCCAGCCTACATACATCTTCAATATCCCCCTATCAACAGGAAGTGATGTATGAACATCCAGACCAGAAGTGACGTCACCTGAGAATACTCAATAACGTACATTCTACTGCTACTGGCTAAAGTGCGACCAACAGTTTGTGACAAAAACAGGCAAAGAGTGACATCGCTTGAGCATGCTCAGTAAGCTACACCATAATTAAGTCGGCAAAACTGCTCTCAGACGTTGGTAACAAATACAGCAAAAGTAGGAAATGACATCAATTACGCATGCTCAGTTAAGTACACCCAGCTGAAGCTTGATAAACTACACCCGGAAGTTGGTAATAAACACACCGAAAGCAGGAAGTGACATTAATTAAGCATGCTCAGTTAGGTACACCCTATTGAAGTTGAATAACCTGCACCCAGAAGTTGGTAACAAATACAGCGAGAGCAGAAAGTGACATCATTACGCATGCTCAGTTAGATATACACTACTTAAGTTGAATAAACTGCACCCGGAAGTTAGTTACCAAGCAAGCAGAGCAGAAAAACAACTGATATTATGTAATTGAAATTGCTTGTTCTGCCTAAAGTGCAAAAGAAGGGGTTGCAATAGATAAGATTGAAGGACAGTGGAGCATCTAGGGATGGAAACAATAAATAATAATAAAAAAAAACACTGTAGTAGACAATAGAGCATACATTACAGTTGACCTCACATACAACAGAATGGGATGACGCAAACGTCCCTCATTGAGCCCATACTTTTCTCTACGCTGTGTATTGTGTCTTTGATGTGATGCAGTACACATGGACTGTTCTTATTTTATTGGATAACCCTTATATAAATTGCAAGGCCTCTAGGAATCTTAACAGTTACCACATAGGAAGCTACGGAAGCATACTTTCCAACCCTCCTGGACAGTTTCAGACTGGGGTGCCTAGGGCCCATAGGTGGCATTGATTCTAGGAGCCCACTGGTGGAGTTTATTTTAGGGGTCCACCCTAAAGCTGCTGTAAATGACTGTACAAGCCTCCTATACTCTGCATCTTGCTTTTTGCCTCCCTTTCTCTGTTTTTTTGCTTCTGAGGATGTAGTTGAAAAACAACTCCAGGTCTGCCATGCTCAGGGGCCCACCGAGTTTTTTCCCCTCTTCTCATGTGGGCCACTCTGTGCCTGCTCCGGTGATTTGCAGGAAACTCCCGAAAACCAGTACATGAAAGGAACAAGGCTTATGTAAACTCCACCATAACATGGACATCCATGCTCAGTTGGGGGGTGTTCCGAGGCGGATCTGAGGCATTCCCAAGGGTGGGGCTATGATCTCCCGAAATCAAGATCAAGTATGAGCTACAGTGCAATACATGTCAAGCATGTGAAGCCATTCTGGTTGGTATGTTAATACTTTGAAGGTTAATATGACTTTTGCCTGTTACATCTGTATTCATTAGGGTCTACATATTATTTAGCAGGCCTGGACTGGCAATATGCCCAATCGGGCAGATTCTCAGGGGGTGGGTGGTTAAGTCCTAGGACAATGTGGACAGGTATCTGGAGTACACGCTCAGATTATTTTTCCTGTTTGTCCTGTTCAGCACTCTAGGCAGTAAGTAGTAAAACCATCATATTTGTACACCCTATTGCATTGTACTACAATGCAAAAGGCTGTACAAATGATCAAGCCCCCTAGTGGTAAAGCTCCCTAGAGGGACTCAAAGTTACATTAAAAAAAAAAAATTAAAGTATAAAAAAATATATATATTGAAAGTTCAAATCACCCCTCCTTTGCCATTTTACAACTAAAAATGACATAGTAAAAAACTTACAAATAAGTGGTATTTCCGCCTCCAAAAAAGTCTGATCTATTAAAGTATAACGTACAAATTAATTCATTTAGAGTAGCACTGAATCCAATACTTGCCGGATCACCAACCTTGCAACAGATCGCCTTCACAAAGGGTAGCCAACCCTATATTCCACAAGTACAAATAGAATGTCCACACCAGCTTCAGCAAGAAGGTGTCCTTTAATATCGCTAGAATCCTGGTACAAAAGTGCAACGTTTCGACCCTGTGCAACGGGTCTTTTTCAAGTCTTTTTCTATTTGTACTTCTATTAACCCCTTAAGGACCCAGCCTGTTTTGACCTTCCTGACACAGCCCTATTTTTGAAATCTGACGTGTCAATTTATGTGAGAATAACTTTTTGACACTTTTACCCTTTATGTGATTTAGAATTGTTTTCTCGTACACATTGTGCTTTAAGTTTGAAAAAAT
>JAODAL010082396.1:0-11588 GCA_025379985.1 Phyllomedusa bahiana
ACGTAAAAAATTTTTTCAGACAAACGTCCCCTGTGAGAAAAAAAGGAAATTTCCTCAAAAGGTCAGCAGAGCCTGGAAACAAAGGGTATCAACCCTATAGGGTTTACTGAAAGGTATTAATATAGGTTTTTGTATGCTGTATTCCTATGTGGTAGCGAAAATTGGTAATTTTTTGGCTTGGTATAGTGGGTTTTTGTTTGGAACAGTTTTATTGTGATATTTTTGGGTTGAGGGTATTCCCCCCTTTTAATTATCTAATTTTGGGGCCTCTGAGGGTAGGGGAAAATTTTAGATTGGAAGCTCATAGGGCAAAATGTTTAAAAATCAAAACGTCCACGGGTTTTGAATCTGGCCCATAGACATTTTTGGTTTTTGGGTAACACCCCCAATTTTTTCAAATCTTTTCATTTTGGGGGAAATATTTTTTAATGACTTAACTTATTTTGTGATTTTAAAATTGTTTTTTTTCATGACACATTACACTTTACTTTAGTGAAAAAATTTTTTGGTTGATACGTCAAATTTTTTTTTTTGTGAAAATACTAAAATCAAAATTTTGGGAAACCCTAGGGGAAAAAAACGCCATTTTAAAGGGTTTGATTTTTTTTGCTTCTAAACATTTACCAATGTTTATTTTAAATTTTGGGAAATTCTTTTTTTAAAAACTTTTTAAAAACTTTTTTTAGGAAGTTTAGGAAAATTTTTTTTCAAAAAAATTTCCCCAAAAACAGATTTTTTTTAGGGAACCAACTTCATTTCGACCCCAGCTTTGGGGGGCCCTGCAAAAATTAAACAGCTCCAAAACCCAACCAAAATTAAAAAAAACTGCCTTTCCCTTATGAAAAAACAGCATTTACGAATTTTAAATTAACCATTTGGGTTGTTTCACAGGAGTTAAAGCAAAGGAAGGGAGTAAATTTTTAAATTTAAAACACTGACAAGAAAAAAGAATTTTTTAACTTTGACTCTCATGCTCCATAACTCCCAAATCCACTACAGTTTTTAAAACGTGAACTAAAAAAATTTTAATAAAATAATTTTTTTTACAAAATCTCTTGGCAATCTCAAAAATTTTAAATTTTTGGACTTGCAATTTTTTAGCATACAGTAGGGTTTTAGTTATCCCGTTTCCCTTGTCAGGGTAACTGCTTTTTTAAACCGGGTTTTTGCCCTGGTTTCTTGTATATTAAAAATTTACAACCTTTTTCCCCAACATTTCCTAATAGGGGGCCATTGTTTTAAATTGGGCCCTGTTTCCCCAAGTGAAAGGTCACGGGTTTTGGGGAATAAAGGGAAACAATCAAAGATTTCCCAAGAAAAAAGAAACAGAAATAAATAAAAATTTGGGCAAACTGCATCAAAAACCGAGTGCCATGAAATTTGGGAAAAGAAACAAAAAAAGTCCTTCTTTCCCTTTTTTCCAAAGCCGAAAGGAGGATGTCCAGGCAAAATATCAAAGTAAACAAATCTGCTAATCACAATGTCAATGAGTTCTGGCACGACAAATATGGCAGGGGGAGGTTTGGCTTGTATCCGGGAAAACGGGCCAGGTGGGCAATCGCCCGGGGGCGCCGAGGCCCCTCCCTCACCTGAGGGGGCGTTTGGCCAGCCACCCACCTCGCCGCCCGGGGGAAAACGGCCTCTGACTCTGCACACCCAAATTTAAGAGGGCCCCCTCAAGTCCCAGCAGCTGCACACTCCTGTGCGCTGCTGGTACAGGGGGGAAAGGGGGGGACGGTTTCGTTATCGCCCCTGCCTTCTCCCCTGTATGTATCATTGTCACAGGGGGCACAGGGCCCCTTCACCCCCCCCCTGGGGGATGCTGAATCTCCAAAAACCGGGCCCAGTTTTTAAGAGTTCCATGGGGCTACACGACAGAATAACCCGGTTTTATGAGCCCACACCGCTTACACTGCTAAAGCAGCTCCCGGAAAATGGACCCCGGGAAAACCAAAGGGGATCGGGGGCGAGGTGAGAAACGTTTTTTTTTTAAAATTTCTTTTTAAACACAAACTGTTTTGGGGTTTATTATCTGGCAAAAAAGGGGCAATTACTTGCCCAACGGGGGGCCCAAATTGCCCCATCTAAAAGGGGGCTCCCACAAAAGGGGTTTACTACACAGTTATGGGGCTACAACCGGCTGCTAAAATGGGGGCTACTAAAAACAGCTATAGGGGGAAACAACGGGGGCAAAAAACGGGGCTATAGGACTCCCAAACAGGGGCTACTACCGGGCCTAAAAGGGGCCACAAATTTGGGGCAAATGGGGGACACTGGTTTACAGGCTTTAAATTTCCCCTTGACTAAAAAGAGTTGTTACCGGGCAAAAGGGCTACAACCGGCCCTTTAGAATTTCCCTACAGGGGCTTCTATTTTAGCACAGGGGAAACTAAAAAAAATAGGGACTCCTATCGGGGCTATAGGGGGTTTCTTTTCTGGCTAAAATGTGCTCCCGCCGGGCTCCCGGTTTTTACTACAGGGGACATATTACCTGGTACAGGGGGCTACACATGGCTACAGGGGCAACTATCTGGACAGGGGCCACTACATGGCTAAAAGGGGGCTACCATATGAAGGTTTTAAAAGAAAGGGATTTTGGGAAGAATAGAAAATTTTAGAGAAGGGCCTGATAAAATGATGATTCCAAAAGTTTTTTTTTTGTAAAAAATTTTCAGTGAAGAGTCTGGCCCCGGGGAAGAACTTCCCTGGTGGGGCTGGGACCGATTGGAAAAAGAGAAAAGGGGAAAAAAACCAACCCCTTCAGAGACGGCCCCCTTTAATGCCTGGATGTAACTTTACTAAAACCCTTTATATGTCCGCCCGAGCCCGTGTAAAAGCTGGTTCCATCTCCCGTATTGCCTGTATGGAGTATAAAGGTTTTTATTTTTTAATGGAATTTTTTTGGGGATTATTCAGTCAATAAAGTGCTGGTTTATATGTGGTTATGGGGTTGTGGGGATTATTTTGGCTCACTTTTTTGGGGCGGGGATATTTGGTCTTAAATAGGATATTGGTTTCTATTAGCCCCGGGAAACCCGGGTTTTTTGTAGCACTGTTATTTGGTTTAAAAGTTTTACTCATTTAGTAAATTTTTTAAAGTAGCACCTTTTGGTTTGAGCTCCGAGGGGATGCGCATTTTTCATAAGTTTTTAATGGGGGCCCAAAAAAAAGGGGAAAAAATTCCCCGACTTCATTTTCTTTTAAGAAGCAAAAGGCTCGAGTTTGCAAAACAGTAAAAGAAAAAATGGAAGATTTGGAAAAAGGTTTAAATTTTTAGCAATAAAAACAAAAGTCCAAAAAGACTGGGGCCCCTGATGGGTGCAATGCGCCTGGGAAAAATCAAGCAAAAGGGGGGGTAATGGGGTTTAGAAATTGAAGAAACTGGGCAAGTTCGGTGGAGTTTAAAACGATGATATTTGGGGTTGTTTCAAAGCCAAAAGGAAATTGGGGTACTTGATGAAACGAAAGGTGGGCTTTAAAGCTGATATCCTACAAGAGGAGTAACTTTCCCTACACTTAGTAAAAAATGGGTTTGAAAAGGAAAAGATAGGTTTCCCGTGGGGAACCCACCTGACATAAAAACCCCCAAAATTTGCAAAGAAAAGGGTTTTAAAAAACAATGAAGTAGAGTTTCTGGATTTGTTTCCACACATTTTGCCGGGCCTCAATCCAATCAAACCCTTTTGGGTACGGTAAGAACTAACTTGTGCCCAAGTATTGCCAGTATGCATTAACAATTGGAAACATGGTGAAGAACTGGATAAGATATCGTCAGAAAGCATAGAATCTGATTGAAGCATCCCAGACAAGGATTCAGGCAGTACTAAAAGCCAAAGGGTAGATTTACAAAATTCTAACAAAATAATAAAAGTTAAAATTTAGATTTTAAAATAGTTAAAAGTTTAAAACATTGTTACTAGAGATGGGCGAATCGATCCTACCGAAGTGGAATTCGTTTAAATTTCAGGAAAAACTTCGGTTCGGAACACAGTCGAACTTTGGGGTACTTCGGTGAACGAAGTGTGCTTTGATTTGATAAAATGGCTGCGAGCACAAGGCGCTAATGGGGCAAAGCACTCTGGGAGAAGAAGTGCATACCCCATACATGTGCAGAGGTGAATGCCAATAGAGACCGGCGGGATTCTGTACGTCACCCGCACTATAATAAGCCGGGCCACGCAGCCGGAGCTCACACTCCTCTCACTGACTCATCAGGAAGGTGCTAGCCCGCGGCTGATACACTTTACTGAAGATATGATTTTTATATACGATTTCTGGGGGTTCTCAGCTTGTCTTCAGAGACTGCTGATCTCTTCTTAATGTTCTATTCTAATTTTTTGGGGTATTGGATCGAAATCCAGTTTGTCCCTGCAGCAGCAATAAAATTCAATATCCAAGTGGATCTAATCATTCCTGTTTATTCATTTAAAGAAACAAGCGTTTTACAATACAAATACACTTTCATTTTTGCTGCTCAAATACTATTGGCGCAATTTACATCCAGGTTAATTAAGCTTTTTTGCTGTGTGCTGACCTCAAGAAACCGTCTTTTCAAAACTCCAAAATATATAAATTTTTCCTGTACCTAATTCACAACAAAGGTTAATTACACACAGTATCTCCTTGTTTGTTGGCTAGAAAACACTCAATTGTAACACCTACAAAGCTACTATTTTGTGGGCTCCATTCTTTGGGCGCAATTACATCCAGGGTTAATTAACTTGTTTTGCTGGTGTCGGACCCCAAGAAACCGTCTTTCAATCCAAAATATATACATTTTTTCCTGTACCTAATCACAGCAAAGGTTAATTACAACTGGTATCTCTTGTGTGGCGTAAAAACTGGCAATTGTAACACGCTACAAAGCTACTAGTTGTGGGCTCAATTCTTTGGCGCAAATTTACATCCATGGGTTAATTTAAGCCCCCGTGTGTTGCAGGTGGTGCTCACCAAATAAAACCGTCTTTTTCAACGCCAAAATATATACATTTTCCTGTAGCCTAATTCAGTCCGACAGGTTAATTATGCCTGTTTGTGCATTTACATTTAGTAAAACACACATGTTTTTAAACCGACACATACAAGTAAAATTTTCCTGGCCATTTGTGGATCGCAATTTATATCCAAGGGTAACCCAAGCTTGTTACTGGTTCATTTGGAGTCAAAAACAGGTGTATATTTATCATATACAGATATCCTCATCAAACATGTCTGTACATTTTAAGAACAAACAGTAATGTCAGACAGAGAGTGGCCAGCTCTGCCACCTGCGATGCAGTGGCACAAACATTCCTGAACAGCCCAGTCGCGCACAGCTAGCAATGAAGAACGTCACAGCAGGTCACTCGTGGAGCCAAACAACAGGTCCTGTCATCTAGCGGCCGTGTTTTTCAAGCAACCCAAGGGATCTTGATTGGTGATACTGGGGTCGATCCTCTATCCTTTCCTCCCCAGATGACATCATGACAACCCCCCCCAAATCGGTGGGAACCTCAACACACAACCATTAGTTGGCATGGGGCCGGAGCGGTCAGCGCCCTCACCTGTCCTCACCCGCCTCTGTCCCATCATCCGTTCCCTCAGCCAGAGATCACTATGTGGTCTGGCTACAGCGCCACTTTTAGCGAGATGAACACAAATTTGAGGAGGGCAGTCCACATCCCACTACTTGGGCCAGCGAAGAAATGGGGCCAATATCCCTTGCTTCTTGCAGTAGGCGCAAGTATAATAGGAGAGGCATTGGAAGTCATTGTGAAATCACCTCGGCAATACCAAGACCGGTGATGAGGACAGCAGTGACGATGAAACACAAATAGATGATGAGACCGGACCCACTTGGAGCCGGTGAGGAAAGCTTCATCATGGTCAAGAAAGCGATCACTATGCCGTCAGGACGATCAGCGCAGCCAGCATATGGGGTCGTGTGCCGTGAGTCAGCAGAACACAGTTGAGTCGAAGCCAACGCCACGGGTAAAAAACCCGCTTCGCAGTCCCAAAAAGTAAGCACAACAGGGCTCAGCGAGGCAGCGGGCGCAGTAGTCACCCAGGCGGAGCGAGGCGTTAAAATCCGATACTCGGCGTGTGCAGGTTCTTTGCTAAGACACCGGAAGGATCCGAATATTATAATTTAGAATCTTGGCAGAAAGTGAAGCGTGCCAGGAGCTAACTTGGCACACGTCCTGCGCAACACATGCAGCGTCACCATCCTGGCCGGAGAACGTGGCTCAATGTTGGTCCATCCTGCCGCCGTCAAGCAACACACAGCAGCAGCGCCCATGCATGCATGCCATTGCAGCCAGTCAAGGCTCCACCACCTCTGCAGAAGGAGCTGTTTCTCTTTGACATCATCTCTCCCCCAGATGACTCCTGCTCCACACTACTCAAGCGCCAGCAGTCCTTCAGCGAGGCGATTGCAAAGAGACAACAGTATGCGTCCAATCCATCCTAAGGTCAGCAGCTGACCGTGCTCCCTGTCCAATATGTTGGTACTGCATCCCCTCCCTCCATATGTGGACTCTGCACCGTTCAAGAAGAACGAAGGCTGTGCCGTGCCGAGATGGAGAGTTTTCCAAGCCATAATTTCTTTTTCCAAAAAGGCAGTACCGAACACTTATCATAATATGTAGACAGAAGGTCGGCTCATCCTGAGCTATCGTTGTCCAAGGCGCCACGCAGCGCACGTCTGAGCTACTAAGGTCCAGGCCATACAGTCTTTACGGCCCACTGGAGTGGGAATGTCTTCCAGCCCAGGCACACCAACAACTTGGACATGTGACACCCGCTTTTCCTCCTCCACGTTGTTGTCAAACGCTGCACCTGCGCCAATTCCCGCCTCCCTCCTCCACCCCCACCACCATCTCAGCCTCCAACAAGTAATGGCTCCATCATAAACACAAGTGTTAGGGCACAGAAGCGGTGTCACCAGTTCTACACCGTGGCTTCCTCGGCGAACAATCACACACAGGTAGAACTGCTCCGCTACAAGACAGCAAGAAATCGATGTGTGGCTTTCTCCGCCCAACTGCAAATCGAACCCAAGGAGATGGACAATGGGAGGAACATGGTGTCCGCGCTTCATCACCAGAGGGATGGTCCTTGCGCCCCTGCAGGCGCACAGGTTCAATCTGGTATGTTGACAATTCCTGAAGCTTCCACCGATCTTCAGAACATTCTGGAAAATGGCGCAGGAAACTGTGCATCGCACTTATCCATTCCGTACAAAGCCAGGACCACCCTCCTCTGATTGCTGCGGCACGCACGGCCTCCCCCAACACCACTCAGATATGCATGTTTCCACCCGCTGAATTCCAGCCTGCACATTTTGGACCGACGTAATGAACAAGAAGAGATCCAATAACGATTTTTTGATGATCCACAGACAGAAAGACTCCGCCTTGTAAATTGATTCCACCATGGCAGCTCATGCCGTGACACCTGGCCGTTTGTTGAGCCATTCGGAGAAGGCCACGTTATTTGCAGTCGCGACAGGACTACGGGATGAATAACATCATCCACTTGCGTTCAGTCCTGGAACAGGATTGCTGAAAAAATCTGTCTGGGCAGGACTGGAGACGTGGCGACTACATCTCGTGGCCACATGAGTCCGTGGGACTGAAATGGAGGAGAGAGAGCACATTGAGCAAAGCATTGTCCTGTGAAATAGATGGTTTTCTAACCCATGTGACGAAAGATAGCGAAGCAGACAGCTGGAGGAGTGATGGGAGATGAGAAAGACGAGGCAGATGACTACCCCAGCACCGTGGCTGTATACAGTGAAATGGAGGCAGGGAGCCCTCCGTAGTCACTTGTCAATGGCCCGCAGCATGCTATTTGCCTGGCTAGTGACAGCCGGAATAGTCCACATCCGCAAGGGATACTTCTGGCTCTCCACCCTAGTGACCTCCCTTACCCCGTCCAAAATGGGAGCCTTTTTCCCAGCTATTGAGAGGGAAGTACCAAACTCAAATACTTATAAAAATAAAAAGGGAAAATCCTCCGTAAATCAGTTGGCTGCTGCCTATGTGCGTCATCTCCCTACTCCGACAGTCACCGGGGGTTCCTCACGCTCATGTACACTGCCAGCGGCTGCTGGGGGAAGGTGGGGAGGGGGTAGAGCATACCCTTACTCCATCGTAGTAACTATCTGGAGTCACTGATTAGCACTTCCTTCACCGCGCCGAGTGAGGAGCAGTTCGCCAGCACAGCAGCAGGACCTAGACATCCCCTGAACCACAGGTTGTGGCCTACTTGACGGCACTCTGCCACCTCATTAGAAATCCCTGACTACTGCACCATACTGGAATGTGGGGCCGCAAACTTTGCCGAGTTTGCAGATGAGAAGCTCCTGCCCCGGCCAGTAGTTGTGGCATCAAGCGGGTGTTCATGCGGCGGGGCCATCGTTACCCCCAAGGAGAACCCCTTGTCCACGAAATTGACCTGCCCTTTGTCAAGATGAAATCAGCTGGATCGGCCAGATATCCACCTCCAATGCCTTAGGCCGTCAGACTGTGTTCAAACTACCTGGCCCCAGCCACTATTCTGATCGCCGCCAACCGCCTCATTGCCAAAAACACTGCTGAAATTTTCTCCATCCTCCTACCACCATCTTTACCAGACTGGTATTGGCCACCCCACCACAACATACCACTGTCCATTGGCCACTACTATGACCTCAGCTGCTGTCCGTTACATCCACACTGTGCATTGTGCCGCTGTTCTGACCTCAATGCTGCGTGCTGTGTGGCTGCTGCCATGTCCTCCACACGTGTCATTGTGCCACAGCCTACGTCTCAAGCTGCAGCCGCCGTGACCTCCCGCCTCAGCTCATTGCAACTCTGTGCTTCCACCTGTTTATGCACCTCCAGAATGTCATTGTGCCACAGCCTATCTCATGCTGCTGCTGTCGTGACCTCCACACTGTGTTATTGAGCCATCTCATGGCCTAATACTGTTTGCCGCCAGCGCCAGCCTCCAGAATGTCATTGTCCACTAGCCTGAATCTCATGCCTGCTGCCGCCGTGACCCTCCACAATGTTGATTGTGCCACTCTTGCCTAATTCTGTTTCCGCCTCCAAATGTCATTGTGCCCACTGCCTGATCTCATGCTGCTGCAGTCTGACCTCCACACTGTGTGTTGTGCCACTCTGAGCCTAATACGTTTTAGCCGCCTCCAAATGTCATTGTGCACCACTGCTGACCTCATACAGCTGCCGCCGTGAACTCACACTGTGTGATTGTGCCACTCTGTGGCCTAATACTTTTTTTTGCCCGCCTCCAGAATGTCATTTGCCACTTGCCTGATCTCATCTGCTTGCTGACTGACCACCACACTGTAGTGATTGTCCACTCTGGTTGGCTAATACTGTATGCCGCCTCCGAGAATTCATTGTGCCCACTGCTTACCTCATACTGCAGCCGGCCCTAGCCCGTGACCTCCGCTCCTCAGTCCATTGTGCCACTCTGAGGCTCCCTGAGTTTTTGCCACCTCAAATGTCATTGTGCCACTCTCTGACCTCATCTGCTGTGGCTGTGCCGCCGTCACCTCCACACCTGTCCACTAATGTTTGCCACCTGAGCTCTCAGCTTGTTTTTTTCCAGCATTCGCTGGCATACTTTATCAGGCTTACATTCCCCGCATGAGTTTTTTGGTCGTTTTGGCCCTCTTAATAGCCCAGGGATTTTATAGTGAAGCGATTCTAAGAGCGGGCGGCAGTCACTGCGTGTTAAACTAAAACACAACATTGTAGAAGACCAACCAAGCTCCTTACTGCTTATTTAAGCATGGCAACAAACTTCTACTCAGCACCCGGCAGCTCTGTGCGCCTGAAATAGCTGCTTTTTTAACGCAATTTCGGGCCAAAGCAATTCGGACGAATCAAATTTTGTCTTGAAAATTCGGTGAAGTGACCGAATCGAATTTTGAGAAATTCGCCCATCTCTAATTGTTACCTTTTTATTGTCAGTGTCATTTTTTGTTGCTAATTTTCATTTTTTTCCCTTGTTTTACTGGAACACAGTAGATATTAACTGAAGAAAGCAACTTAATATTTAATCCCTCTTATTCTGCTGTTATTAGAAATAGCTCATATATGACCATAGTGTACTATTTGACTCAACCTGAAGCCTCAGAATTGAAGGAGCACCTAGTGGATTTTTTGAGCCTCTTTAAGATATTTTTAGGCACCATTTTAGCTGTACACACACCTTAGGTGTTAAAGTCTAAAATACCTTACATTGGAAACCCTTTGAGGTAGTTATATAGGAGTGTATTATTATATTATTAATTTTTTTAGATTTTTTTTATTATAAAAGCCCCAAAATTATTAAAAGGGCTGAAAAAATATACATTTAGGGTTAATACCCATAATAAGTCAAACGGGTACGGGATAAAAAAGGATAATGGATTTTGGTGACGAGAAGAGGGCCCCTTTGCGGGTTTTTACAATTTTTTCCAGCATTCATTGTGTACCCATATGTCCTGTGTCAGCATAATGGTTAAAGTATGTGCAGGTCCCTTTCAATATACCATAAATGTTTGAGATGGGGAAACCCCCTTAAGTATTTTAGACACCTATTGTAACTTACTAAACTAAAGTGTTTTAAAAAGATCTTGGATTAGCAGAGTTATAAAATGCACCAGATATACATATGCCATGTGCCACTATTTTGATGCAAAATATCGGTATCAGCCAATAAGATATATTTTCATGATGCACGCCGTGGTCCCTGCTCAGGAGTGTGGGCATGCCCGCTGGCAGTTACTCACCTTTCTCCGCTTCCATCTACTGCTTGTGGCACTCGTATTCTCATTCTCAATAGTGCACACACCAGCTCTTTAAAGGGAATGTGTCATCAAAAAATGAGTCATTGTTTAAGTACTTAGGCAAACATCAGACTGCTAGCTTTATATGGATAGCACTAAATTGTTTAAGTCCCATTTTTATGTTAAACACCTTTTTTAGGAATTTTATTTTATTTTATTTTTTTTTTAGTTTTTCATATCACTTGCAGTTTTCACTTTGGCCATTAGGCCTTGTTTGCACTGTTTAACAGCAGTCAGGGAGATGATTTACAATAGCTTCATGCACATAGGAGACTTAAGACTGACTCCGTCCATTCCCCATCTATAAGAGAGTTTTTTTATTCAGGTCTGTGACCTGGGAAAAAATCAGTGTGCAGAGAGATGAAAGGATCAACTGTGACTATCTCTCCTGTGATCTGGTGGATCCCCGTGTTATCCATTCACATGGGTCTCCTTCAGTTTGACCCTCCCTTTTTGCTGATAATGAGCAGACAACTGAGAATCTTTCTGTACAGAACAGGAATGTCAGACAATTATTAGGCTTAATATCCAAAGTGAAAACTGCAGGACTTAAGAATTATTAAAAAATATTGAAAGTGATATGGAAAATTAAAAAAAAAATATATAACCAAAAAATTCTAAAATGTTTTTGAACATAAAAATGTGAGTTAAACAATAAGTCATTTTTTGATGACACATTCCCTTTAAGACTTAAAGGGCTAGTGCACACTTTACCTCCAATGGCTGTCCACCTGCCCCTTTTATCCCCCCTTCAACCTTTTCCAAA
>JAODAL010082397.1:0-11588 GCA_025379985.1 Phyllomedusa bahiana
CAAATGTTTTCCTCAAAGTGACAAAACTTTAGATATCTTCAATATTTTTTCACTATTGTTAGTTTTAGCTACATATTTAAGAATAATTAATCTATATTATCAATTAGCTAAATATTATTTGAGCAAACTATATCTAGCCATATCAACCCTTGAAATGGTGTAGCAAGTACTATGTGTCAGGGTCGGCTTACCTAGAGGAAAACCAGAGAAGTGGATCCTCTGGACCACTGCAAGCGAAAGTATAAGCCACGCCAGGGAGCGGAGTATAAGTAGGTCCGTTTTCACCAGAGCCCGCCGCAAAGCGGGAGGCCCTTGCTGCGGCGGATTGCTACCAGGTCACTACCCCTGACGTGACATGCTTGCGGTGGCTGCCGAGGTGTGGCGCAGTACAAAATCGTGGAGCAGGCTCGTAGTCGGGGACAGGCAGAAGGTCAGGGCAGGCGGCAATGGTTCGTGGTCGAGGGACGGAGGAAGTAGGTACGGTACACAGGATAACGCTAGACACAATATGGAAAGCTTCCTCTCTAGGCACAGGGCACTATCGATTCGGCAAGGTTACTAGGAAAGGGCAGGGCTTAAATAGGATCAGCGCCCGATGAGACCAATCCTCGGCGCTGTCCCTTTAAATTTGGCCTCAGTACCGCCAGTCACAGGAGGGCGCGCCCCGACCGGAACAGGAGCGTGGCGAGGTAAGTGCAGATGGGAGCTGCCGGCTGCTGGGTCGGAGCTACGGCATCACCCGCAGCCGCAGCGGGGGTGCAGGTGTGCCCGCGGCTCGGCACGGGGGCTGCGGGGACACCCGTGACACTACGTTTATCAATTAAGGAATATAAAGTGAACATCTGAGAAACATCACAAATAACAAAACAACATATGAAAGAAATGCAATCTGAAGACTGGGGAAGATCTGCCAGCAGTGTCAATGCTGGTATACCCATGAGTGTTAAAGTAAGTATTTTTTTTTATTCATTTGGAACAGCAATATCTTAAAGGGAATGTTTCATCAAAACTGACTTATTGTTTAACTCACAATTTTATGTTCAAGACAATTTTTACGAATTTTTGGTTATTTTTTATTTTCCATATCACTTTCAAAATTTTTTAATAATTCTTAAGTCCTGCAGTTTTCACTTTGGCCACTAAGCCTAATAATAGTCTAACACTTCCTGTTCTGTATAGAAAGATTCTCAGTAGTCTGCTCATTATCAGAACAAAGAGGGTCAAACTGAAAGGAGACACCATTGTGAATAGCTAACACAAGATCCACTGGTCACAAAGGAGAAAAGCCCACACTTACCCTTTCACCTCCCTCACACTGATTTCTTCCTAGGTCAAAAGGGGCATGACAAAAAACTCTCCTATAGAAGTAAATGGGACTGAGTCCAGTCTTAAGCCCTCATATGTACATGAAGCTACTGTAAAGCACTCTCTGACTGCTGTTAAAGCATGCAAACAAGGCCTAGTGGCCAAAGTGAAAACTGCAAGACTTAAGAATTATTAAAAAATATTGAAAGTGATATAAAAAAAACAACCAAAAGTTCCTAAAAAATGTGTTTAATATAAAAATGGGACTTAAACAATGACTCATTTTTGATGACACATTCCCTTTAAGTTTGTAAAAATACAAAACAAAAAAACATAACCCTTTAAAGTTGCTTAACAATTTTCCAACTTTTCATCAGTGATGGAGTAAAAAACTATAATTAACAAGTATCACATAGAAACATCTGATAATTTAACATACCAAAACAGGGGATTCAAATGTAATAGGAATTTTTTTTTTAATTTTGTAAGGGATTTTTTTTTTTTTTTTTTACGTTTGTTTGTCTTTATCAGTGGTCATAAAGATAGCTATGATACAAAATGTAAAAACATGAAAATAAAAAGTCTTACTATATATCAATGTGGAAGGAAAACTAGAAACTTATAAATCAAGGGCCACATGCATGAAAACCGTCTAGGTCTATCTTTGTTGCCCTTAGAAACCAATCAGAGCGCCCCTTTCATTTTATATAGTGCTCTGAAACAGTGAAAAGGGAGCTCTGATTGGTTTCTAAGGGCAACAAAGACAGACCTAGACAGTTTTCATACATATCCCTTTAAATGTTTATAACTTGGAGGGCACACTACTACTTTGATGGTTGCTGTTTGCATTTTGAAGATAAAGATTTAAGGTTCTTTTCACTCCGTGGTACTGAATTACATGTCTAATGCACGTCAACATTATAAGCAACTGCATTTCACAAAGCTGCATACATTGCCCATTGACTTGGATTGCAAAAATAATTTAGAACATGTTCCATGGTTTTGCTGGATCCAGCTTACAGACATGATCAGTGTATACTGTAATCTGGTAGCATTTCCAATGCATATGCTAAGCATAGAGAATACAAAACAAAATGTAACCATACTTCAGATACTTAATCTAAATTATATAATCTTTAAAGATACATGTTTTAAATATTTTTAATTAAAATAATAAAATGGATCTAAAATATTTATATTCAATTTTATAATTTCCATAATTTATATTTTTTGAAAAATTGTTTTTAAAGTCCAAATTAAACATACTTGCCATGAGGGGAAAATTCATTCACATGAAAATCTAATATAAAGACATTCTGGTCAGGAAAGAGGAGTCTTGAACACCAATAACTCAATGACTTTTATTGCAGATTGCTAAAATGAAACTATGGTATGCATTTATATGAGGTGATATGAAGATGGTAACCGAGGAGGATTAATAAAAAAAAAATGAATGATTTTTCTTGGTTTATTCAAGGTGAAAAATGTATTTATTCAAATATACCAATATTGTTTCTTATAACTGATTGAAAATAGCAGCAATCTGCTAGCATGGTTTTGGTTAGTATGCTAATGAAACTTCAAGAAAGCACACAATAATTGTGTTTATTAGGATTTATGGCTTAAGAAGAAGCATCCTGTCTTTTTCCAAGAGAACATAGTGCCACAATATAATGTCTCATCTCTTTCTCCCTTGGGTTCCGCTCTTATTTTCCATTTAAATGAATGCTATTCTTTAAATTGTTGCCTCTCACCTATATAAGAAGCGGCCAGGGTATTTTGGTATGATTAGTTGTCATTATTTATGCTGTTTTCTGGATAAATTCCTGCAGAGTTCTATAAATAAATAAAAAAATAAATAAAATAAAAACATTAACAATTGAATAAGCGCAGGACATGATGAATGAATTTTTTTCACAAATAAATTATACAAAGAGAGCTAAATAGATTTACAAAACAGTGCCATTTTTCCTTAATATCTTTCTTTGTGCTGTATAGTTCAGAATACCTTACAAACAATATCTAGAAAATGTTAACCATTCGCAGTACCTGTCTTGGCTTCCAATGTGTCCTTTAATGTTGGAATGTTTGAATATGTTTTTTAATGTTTTTCACAAACCAAAGTGACAATGTTAGAATAAAGTAAGAATGCCACACAGTGGACTAAATAAAGTATAATCTACATAAAATTATTACACTTTACACACAGTGGGGTGAAAAAAGGATTTGATGCACTGGCGATTTTGCAAGTTTTCCCACCTCCAAAGAATGGAGAGGTCTGTAATTTTTTACACATCAACTGTAGGAGACGGAATCTAAAAAAATCCAGAAAATCACCTTTTATGATTTTTAAATAATGAATTTGCATTTTGTTGCATGAAATAAGTATTTGATACAGTAGTAAAACAGAACTTAATATTTGATTCAGAAACCTTTGTTTGCAATTACAGAGTTCAGACGTTTGTGTCTTTCTTGACCAAGTTTGCACAAACTGCATCAGGAATTTTGGCCCAGTCCTGCATACAGATCTTTTCCGGCTTTGGGGCTGTTACATTGAGTTTCAGATTGGCGATTGGGTTCAGGTCTGGAGTCTGATTAGGCACCTCCAGGACCTTGAAATACTTCTTATGGAGCCACTCCTTAGTTGCCCTGGCTGTGTGTTTCGGGTCATTGTCCTGCTGGAAGACCCAGACACGACTAATCTTCAATGCTTTTTCTGAGGTTTTTGTCCAAAATCTCATGATAAATGGCCCCATCCATCCTCCCTTCAATACAGTGAAGTTGTCCTGTCCCCTTTGCAAAAAAAAAACCACCCCCAAAATATGATGTTTCAACTCCCATCCTCCACGGTTCGGTTGGTGTTCTTGAAACTTAAATTTGACCAGGGAATTTCACTTTAATATCGGTTCCCCCAATTCTGCCATTTTTAGAGATATCCCATATGTGGCCCTAGTGTGCTTTTTGGCTAAACCACAAATCTCAGAATAGGAGCACCTACTGGATTTTGGGGTCTTATTTTCATTAAAATATTCTTTTGGCTCCATTACAGGTTTGCGAACACCATAAGGTGCTAAAATTAAAAACACCCCTAAAAAGACCCAATATTGGAAACTACACCCCTTAAGGAATATATCTAGAGGTGTAGTGAGTATATCAACCCCAAAGGTGTTTCACTAATTTTAGCATTAGGCTGTGAAAATGAAAAATGTATTTTTTTCCAAAAATTTGCAATTTTAACTGGAAATGCTGTAAAAAAAGCACTACAAAATTGTGTTACACAATTTTTTCAAAGTTCAGCAATACCCTATATGTGGGTGTAAAATGTTGTTTGGGTGCAAGGCAAGGACTACACAGTAGGGAGTGCTATTTGGCTTTTGGAAGGCAGATTTTGATGGGTGCCTTGTTGCATTTGTAAAAAACCCTCAAAATACAAGAACAGTAAAACCTTCCAGAAGTCACCTCATTTTAGATTCAACACCCCACATGGATAGGTATATTGTGCATTTTGGGCACACAGGGTTTCCCAGGGGCGTAGTTAGGCAGTTCTATCCTTTGCACAAGCCTCGAATAAAACTGCCGGTGCCCCAAACCCCGCCGGGCTCCAGGCTGCTGCTGTGGGCGTAGAGCGTCGAAGGTCTCTTCAACGCTGGACGCACATACAGTTGAAGGCTTCTGTGAAGCAGAGAACGAGCGCTCCCTGCTCCACAGAGTACTCCAGCTTGTGGCCCTCTGGTGTATCCAGAAAAGGTGGCATGACTATGTTATTATGCTGCCTGCGTGGTGTGATGACGTCATGCCACCTGTGCTGGAAACAAGATAGAGCCCAGCGGGAGTGATAGCAGGTGAGTACTGTTATTTTTTTTATTTTTAATATGCCCTATTACCTGCCTAGCTATACTGGGGGCCATCTTACCTGACTAGCTGTATACTAGGAACCATATTACCTGCCTAGCTGTATTATGAGGGCCATATTAACTGCCTAGCTGTATACTGGGAAACATATTACCTACCTAGCTAAGTACTGGTGGCCATATTACCTACCTAGCTATATATTGGGGGCCATAGTCCCTGCCCAGCTATATACTGGGGCCCATATTACCTGGCTAGCTATATACTGAGGGCCATGTTACCTGCCTAGCTATACTGGGGCTCATATTACCGAACTATCTATATACTGGGGCTATATTATCTACTTATCTATACAGTCCCTGACAGAAATTCTGTCGCTTATCCATGTTGTGGAAACCAAAGCTTATAACTAGAGATGGGCGAATTTCCCGAAATTTGGTTCGTTCACTTCGCCGAATTTCTCGGCAAAAAAAAAACTTCGTTCCGAATTACTTCGGGACGAATCACGTTAAAAAAACAGCTATTTCCAGGCTGCACAGAGCCTGCGGGGTGCTGTAGAATGTTGTGCCATGCTTAAATATGCAGAGGGAGCTTGGTTTGTTTTTCATACAGTGTTGTGTTTTAGTATGACACGCAGATGACTGCCGCCGCTCTTAGAATCGCTTCACTCTAAAATTCCCTGGGCACTTAAGAGGTCAAAACTGACCAAAAAACTGAAGGGGGAATGTAGCCTGATAAAGGCATGGCAGCGACAGCTGGAAAAAAACAAGCTGAGGGCTCAGGTGGCAACATCAGTGACAGAGTGTGGAGGTGACGGCGGCAGCCACAGCAGCATGAGGTCAGAGAGTGGCACAATGACACAGTGTGTAGGTCATGGCAGCAGCCACAGCAGCAGCAAGGAGGCAGAAAGTGCACAATGACAGAGTGTGTGGGTCACGGCATCAGCCCAGCAGCAGCATGAGGTCAGACAGTGGCACAATGACAGTGTGTAGGTCACGGCAGCAGCCACAGCAGCAGCATGAGGTCAGACAGTGGCACGATGACATTCTGTGGGTGGCAAAAACAGGAGTGGGCCACAGAGTGGGACAATGACACGGTGTGGAGGTCACGGCAGCAGCCACAGCAGCAGCATGAGGTCAGACAGTGGCACAATGACATTCTGGAGGTGGCAAAAACAGGAATAGGCCACAGAGTGGGACAATGACACAGTGGGGTAGTCACGGCAGCAGCCAAAGCAGCAGCATGAGGTCAGACAGTGGCAAAATAAACAGTGTGTAGGTCACGGCAGCAGCCACAGCAGCAGCATGAGGACAGACAGTGGCACAATGACACTGTGTAGGTCACGGCAGCAGCCACAGCAGCAGCATGAGGTCAGACAGTGGCACAATTACATTCTGGAGGTGGCAAAAACAGGAGTAGGCAACAAGTGGGACAATAACACAGTGTGGAGGTCAGGGGCAGCAGCCACAGCAGCAACATGAGGTCAGACAGGGGGCCCCAATGACATTCTGGAGGTGGCAAAAACAGGAATAGGCCACAGAGAGGGACAATGACACAGTGTGTAGGTCACGGCAGCAGCCACAGCAGCAGGAGGTCAGACAGTGGCACAATTACATTCTAGAGGTGGCAAAAACAGGAGTAGGCCACAGAGTGGCACAATGACACAGTGTGTAGGTCACGGAAAGCAGCCACAGCAGCAGATGAGGTCGGGACAGGGGCACAATGACAGAGTGTGTAGGTCACGGCATCAGCCACAGCAGAAAGCAGCATGAGGTCAGACAGTGGAACAATGACAGTGGTGTAGGTCACGGCAGCAGCCACAAGCAGCAGCATGAGGTCAGACAGTGGCACAATGACACAGTGTGTAGGTCACGGCAGCAGCCACAGCAGCAGCATGAGGTCAGACAGTGGCACAATGACATTCTGGAGGTGGCAAAAACAGGAGTAGGCCACAGAGTGGGACAATGACACAGTGGGGAGGTCACGGCAGCAGCCACAGCAGCAGCATGAGGTCAGACAGTGGCACAATGACATTCTGGAGGTGGCAAAAACAGGAATAGGCCACAGAGTGGCACAATGACACAGTGTGTAGGTCATGACAGCAGCCACAGCAGCAGCATGAGGTCAGACAGTGGCACAATGACAGAGTGTGTAGGTCACGGCATCAGCCACAGTAGCAACATGAGGTCAGGCAGTGGCACAATGACAGTGTGTAGGTCACGGCAGCAGCCACAGCAGCAGAATGAAATCAGACAGTGGCACAATGACATTCTGGAGGTGGCAAAAAACAGGAGAAGGCCACAGAGTGGGAAAATTGACACAGTGTGGAGGTCACGGCAGCAGCCACAGCAGCAGCATGAGGTCAGACAGTGGCACAATGACATTTGGAGGGGGTTTAAAAACAGGAATAGGCCACAGAGTGGGACAATGACACAGTGTGTGGGTCACGGCAAGCAGCCACAAGCAGCAGCGTGAGGTCAGACAGGGGCACAATGACAGTGTGTAGGTCACGGCAGCAGCCACAGCAGAAGCATGAGGTCAGACAGTGGCACAATGACATTTGTGTAGGTCACGGCAGCAGCCACACGCACAGCATGAGGTCAGACAGTGGCACAATGACATTCTGAGTTGGCAAAAAAAGGAGTAGGCCACAGGGGGGGCAATGACACAGTGTGAAGGGTTTCACGGCAGCAGCCACAGCAGCAGCTTTGGGGGTCAGACAGTGGCACAATGACATTCTAAAAGGTGGCAAAAACAGAAGGGGCCACAGAGTGGGACAATGACACAGTGTTTAGGTCACGGGCAGCAGGCCACAGCAGCAGCATGAGGTCAGACTGGCACAGTGACAGAGTGTGTAGGTCACGAAATCAGCCACAGCAGCAGCATGAGGTCAGAAAGGGGTACAATGACATTCTGGAGGTGGCAAAAACAGGAGTAGGCCACAGAGTGGGACAATGACACAGTGTTGGAGGTCACGGCAGCAGCCACAGGCAGCAGCATGAGGTCAGACAGTGGCACAATGAATTCTGGAGGTGGCAAAAAACAGGAGTAGGCCACAGAGTGGGACAATGACACAGTGTGGGGGTCACGGCAGCAGCCACAGCACCCAGCATTAGGTCAGATTAGTAGCACAATGACATTCTGGGGGTGGCAAAAAAAAGGAATAGGCCACAGAGTGGGACAATGACACAGTGTGTAGATCACGGCAGCAGCCACAGCAGCAGCATGAGGTCAGACAGGGGCCCACAATGACACAGTTTGTAGGTCACGGCATCAGCCACAGCAGCAGCATGAGGTCAGACAGTGGCACAATGACAGTGTGTAGGTCACGGCAGCAGCCACAGCAGCAGCATGAGGTCAGACAGTGGCACAATAACATTCTGGAGGTGGCAAAAACAGGAGTAGGCCACAGAGTGGGACAATGACAGAGTGTGGGGGTCACGGCAGCAGGCACAGCAGCAGCATGAGGTCAGACAGTGGCACAATGACATTCTGGAGGTGGCACACACACGGATAGTCCTCAGAGAGGGACACTGAGACAGTGTGTAGGTCACGGCAGCAGCGAAATCAGCAGCATGAGGTCATACAGTGGCACAATGACACAGTGTGTAGTTCACGGCAGCAGCCAGACCCAGCAGCATGAGGTCAGACAGTGGCACAATGAAAATTCGGGAGGTGGCAAAAAAGGAGTAAGCCACAGAGTGGCACAATGACAGAAGGGGGAGGTGCGGCGGCGCAGCATGAGGTCAGACAGTGGCACAATGACAGAGTGTGGAGATGGGTGGCAATACCAGTCCCTGGTAAAGATGGTTGGTGGCAGATTTAGAAACTGTCAGCAGATGTGTGGCATCAGGCATGTGGCGGAATCACATTAGTGGCTGAGGCAGGTAGTTTGAACCCAGACTCATTTCTCACAGTTTGGGTGAGGCATCATGGCTGATTAGTCTGACGCCTAAGGCATTGGGTGTGGAAAATCCTGGCCGATCCATGCCTGATTCATCTTGACAAAAGGTCAGTCATTCCACATTACCCTTGGACAAGAGGGTTCTCCTTGGGTAAAAGATGAACCCCGCCGCACTGAACACCCGCTCTGATGCCAAAACTACTGGCCGGGCAGGACAGCCTTCTCCACTGCAAACTCGGCAAGTTGCGGCCACACATCCATTTTTGGCTGCCCAGTTTGTCCAGCGGATCTTCTAACTGGGGGGCAGAGTGCTGTCCAAGTAGGCCACCACCTGTTGGTTTAGGGTCTGCTCCAGGTCCTGCTGCTACTGCTGCTGGTGACTGCCCTCCTCACTAGGCGGGTGATGGAAGCTGCTCATTTAGTGACTCCAGACTTAGGTTGCTGCTGATGGAGCTGGTACTGCTCCTACCCCTCTCCCCACCTTCCCCCAGCAGCCGTGGCTGTAGTACGTGAGCACGAAGAACACCCCCCGTCAGACCTGTCAGAGGAGGGACGATGCCGCACATAGGCAGCGGCCAATGACTACGGAGGATTTCCCTATAGTATTTGAGTTTGTCCTCCCTCTCAATAGCTGGGAAAAAGGCTCCCATTTTGGACCGGTAGCGAGGGGCCAATAGGGTGGGAGAGCCAGAAGTCATCCCTTTTGCCGGATGCTGACTATTCGGCTGTCACTAGCCCGCAAATCAGCATGCTGCGGGCCATCTGCAAATGACTCCGAGGGGCCTCCCGCCTCCATCTCCACTGTATACTGCCACGGTGCTTGCGGGTCATCTGCCTCGTCTTCCTCATCTCCATCTACCTCCTCCAGCTGTCCTCTCCCCCTTCTCTTGTCACCTGGGTAGAAAATCCACTCATTTCACCAGACAATGCTTCTGCTCCAATGTCCCTTTCCCCCTCCCCCAATTCAGTCCCCACCGGACCATGTGGCCGCAAGATGTAGTCGCCCGTCTCCAGTCCCCTGCCCCGACAGATTTTTCAAACATCTGTTCCAGGACATGAAGCAGTGGAATAACGTTATTCATCCCCTAGTCCTGCGAAATGACCCAAAAAACGTGGCTCCTTGAATGGCCTCAACAAACGGCAGGTGTCACGCATTGAGCTGCCACTGGCTGACATCAAAGTTTTCATAGGGGAGTACTCCTGTCCGCCTGGATCATCAAAAAATCGTTAATGCCTTTCTCTGTTCATACAGTCGGTTCCAACATGTTCAGGCTGGAATTCCAACGGGTGGCAACATCGCATATCAAGTGTGTTGGGGGAGGCTGTTCTGGGCCCCTGCAACTCGAGGGGGGGTGTTCCTGGCTTTGTAGGAATGGATGAAGTGCATGCAAAAGGGTTTCCTGGCCATTTCAGAATCTTCTGAAGATCGGTGGAAGACTTCAGGAACCTTTTCACAAAACCCGATTGAACACATGCGGACATGCAGGGCGCATGGACCATTCCCCTACTGCAGCGCGGACACCATGTTTCCTCCCACTGTCCGTCACCATGGTTCCGATTTGCAGTTGGCGCGGAGAAAACCACACATCGATTTCTTGCTGCATGAGAGGAGCAGTTCCATTCCCTGTGTGACTTCGTTCGCCGAGGGAAGCCAGGTATAGAACTGCGTGAAACCGCTGTGCCCTACACATGTGGTATGATGGAGCAGTACTTGAGGGGGGCTGAGATGGTGGTGGTGTTGGAGGAGGCGGACATGGCGCAGGAGCCGCAGTTTGACAACGTTGGGGGAAAAACCCGGGGTCCTCTGTCCCCAAATTGTTGGTGTGCCTGGGCCGGAAGCACATTCACCCAATGGGCCGTAAAGGACATGTACTGGCCCTGACCCTGAGTTACAGCTCCAGACGTCCGCGCTGCCGTGCACCTTGGAATAAACCCCATAAGCTCAAGGACTGGCCCACCTTCTGTTCTACATATTTTGAAGTGCGGTACGCCTTTTTGGAAAAGAAATTACAGCTTGGAACTCTCCATCTCGGCTCGGCAAAAAGCCATTAGTTCTCTGAACGGTGCAGAGTCCACCATTTGGAAAGGGAGGGACTGCCAGCAAACCCAAAAACTTGGACAGGAGTACGGTCAGCTTCTGCACCTTAAGGTGGTTGGACGCATACTGTTGTCCCCTTTGCAATCGCCTCGCTGAACGACTGCTGGCGCCATGAGTAGCGAGGAGCAGGAGCATCTGGACCGGGAGATGATGTCAAAGAGAAACAGCTCCCTTCTGCAAGAGTGGTGGGGGCCTTGACTGGCTGCAGTTCGTTTTTGAGCGATTATTATCAACAATGTTGAAATCGGCACAGTTTTTATGTTGATCGAATTTTTAGATCATGCGATAATTTAGGTTAAAATCTGTGCATCATCTATTAAGATTTCGCCTTTTTCGGCGCTTACTTTCATTGTGGCGGCCCTCAAATCAGATTACAGAATAGAGCAGGGTGAGATGTGTGTGCGACGTTATGACTGGGATGTGTATGGGGTT
>JAODAL010082398.1:0-11588 GCA_025379985.1 Phyllomedusa bahiana
GTATCTAAAAGTGGTTGAAAATCAACTGATGTACATAGCTGATGCTGGAATTCGGTGTAACAGTGGAAGGCAAGCCATACATATATTATTAAGAATTTTTATAGAAATGGAATTGTGGGATGTTCTCAAGAGCCACATTATCTCACCATACACAAAGTTGTACAGAGAGTCATTGCTGGGATTTACCCCTAAATCACACATTTCAACTGAAAAATAGTATAAGGAACAGTTTTAATGTTTTTAATTTCAAGCACATTACTTAAGGAGCACTCTTGCCAACTACATAAATGCATCTGAGGAAAGAGAAATCCTTGTGTCCAAAATAAACTCCATACAATGCATTCTGGCAGCTGTATTTAAGAATAAAGTAGATATTGTAAAAAAAGACTCCTTTGAGAGTAGAATACATATTACTATATATATTATTATGTGAAAGGTCATCATAACAAAGATATGTTTTTAAAAATATTCTTATTTCAACAGTAAACCTCCTCCAACCCTTCTCAATTTTTTCATACTGTTTCATTATCTCTAAGCAGAAATGACAATAGGTACAGAACGTCTACTTGCAATGTGTGTATGGCACTTCAACAAAGCCAAAAATTGATATATTGGATGCGCAAACCTTATTTCTGTTATAGTACATTTCTGCCCTTCTATGCATCTGATCTGTATCTAGGAAACTGGATATATATGTATTTTGTAAACGGTGGAGTCACATTATTAGGACCACTTCATACTTTTGACGTCAGCAGCACAATGCATATGAAGGAAGTTAGTCTTATGACCTGGCTTGGTTGCTACATAGAGTGTACAATAGGCTGTCTCCACAAATGAAAGGTGAATAAGTTTTAGTGTTTTTCAATTGGGCACCAGCAGCTTAGTGTTTCTTATTTATAGCAACTGGACTTCCCTTTTAAGGAGCAACAATGTATAGAAAAGTGATGACGTGGACATAAAAGCCATGCCCTTTCACCAATAGAAGGATGTTTAAAAAACCAAAAATGATCAGCACATCCAAAATAATTTTAAAGAAAATGATGTACGTGCACACTGACGTAGCAGCAAACAATACAAACACAAAAATGTAGTGCTAAACAGCACTCTATAAACGGAAGACAGTCAAACAAGGAACATGAACTTTTTAAAAATGCACTTCTGCTACTTTTTGGATACATGAAAATCTGAGGTTTTTAGCGCACTGAACTGAGGTCATCTTGCTGTTGGTGGATGGACCCTCACAGTTTTGATCCAAAATGTGTGCGAAAAGCCTCAAATTTTCATGTAAAAGTAGCAGAAATGCATTTTGAACAAGAGTATATATTCCTTAATTGACTCTCTTAGTGTTTGTAGAGTGTTTGCTGTGACTGATAGCTGGCCTTCAGCAATGATCTGAGATGACGACGGTCACATAACAATCGTGACCGCAGCATGTAAGTGATTAAAGCACTCTAAAATGGTGTAACTCCATATTCCAACTTGCTCCACAAACTACAAACCATCACTGAAGTAATGTTAGCCCCTTAAGCCCCAGGCTTTAAAAGTAGTTAATGACCAGAAATTTTTTTTAGTTTTTGCCTCCTTGCGTTTCAACAGTTGTAACTTTTTATTTTTTCAATGACGCAGTTGTATGAGGCCTCATTTTATTTGAGACAAGTTGTACTTTATAGGGGAATAGTTTAAGTTCACTTATAAATAATTGCAGAATTTTTTTTTGTTTTTGTTTTTCTAAATTATTTTTTACACCATTCACAATTCCCACTTAATAACTTGTTAGATTAATTCTATAGGTTATTACGGTCATGTGGATACCTAATATGTGTAGGGTTTTTTTTTGTGTGTGTAATATAGGCACAACTATTTTTTATTAAATACTTATTTTTATTTTTATTATTTATTTTATTTTACACTTTTTATGTTTTTACTTCTTTTTTTTTAATCCCATGAAGGGAGAACTGTTTTACTTTTTTTTTTTTTTTTTTTTTACAATTAGTAATGTATTAGCATATTCATATATGCAAATACATTATAATCTGTGTCAGTCTGACACAGGCAGTGATCAGGGCAGCACACAGTCTGTCCTGGTCACTGGCTTGTTACACAGATGGCCCTGAGGCTACTCTAGGTCCCCAGGGCTGACTGTGCAGCCGTTCCCCGGGCTCTGTCGGGTCACCAGGTGTTTTGATCACCCGACAGAGCAGGGAAACCCTTTGATTGCACTGCTGTGGTGATGATCCGCCGCAATCAAAGGGTTAAAGCAACGGAGTGCAGAGGTTCCCCCGCTTCCCGGTGCGCAAAGGAGATACTCTGGGATCAAGGCTGTGTAGTACAGCCCCAATCCCAGTGCTGCTGCGACGCAAGGGCGCCACAAAACCCCGATGTCTGCAGCGACGCAAAAGACGTCGTTGCAGACGAACGACCTGCACCAGCTGATGTCAAAAGACAGTGGGCGGTTGTTAGGGGGTTAAAATCCAACATGGAGTCAGCAGCAGAAATTCAATGTGATACCCTCAGATCTCTGCCATGGATTTGAATTTCACAGTGGTAGTTTTCATCACTATTTTGGATGTGGATTAGTCCTATTAGAATCTGATGCAGAATCTAACGTGATTCCTCTTCAAATAAAAAATCCATGCCGTAATCCATTATGTGAACACAGTGCTGATTTCCTAGCTAAATTAATGGGATGTAGAATTCAATCAGATTTCAAAACAGTAGTTAGAACTCATATCAAAATCTGATCTGTGAACATACCCTAAAAAAATTAAGTCATAGCTGTTGGAACACAGGGGTGCAGAGAAAGAAAATCTGTGCATTCTCAAGGGACAAATGACTTGATTCTTTACATACATATATCTCCTTCCTTGGTTGTTCACATTGCAATACCTATGGTTAGAAACAATCGTAACCAAGTTCACATAGTTCATGTGGAAAAAGGCTGGAAAAACCTGAGCTGCTCAAACTGGTGAAAAAAAAGGAAAACGTTGGTAATGAGCTAAGATCATAAATTAGTTCATGAAAACTGATATTTTTTTCCCTAGGAAATAATCCAGTGCTACGTGCTTGTAAAACGGAATTTACACTATTTCATAATAATGAAAATATTTTTTCTTCTGCAAAAAAGAGGATGTTGTGGTAAACGTGTGGCTCGGATCTAGTGGTTATGTGCATCACTAAAACAAGTAATGTTTGGAAATGTGTAGCATTCACCTCATAAATTAAACCTTTTAGGCAATGTATATGCACCAACTCCTAGTATTTGCTTACGATAATGACATACAAGTACCAGAAACATTTTGTGTGACCCTACAGCTACTGGAAGCCAAATGAGATGAAGTGGATGTTCTTGTGTAAATCCGGAATATGTTATGTTTAAAAAATCCAGTGACAATGACCATGAAATGCTACAGTCATCCTTAAAGCAAACATTTCTGAAAAAATCTCCCCACTGAAACAACAATAAATAAAAACTAGCGAAGCAGGAAGAAGAAACATCATTAACAAGGACGTCTGGAGTCACCTCTGCCTGTCAGTTCCTAAAAAGGAACAAAGATTCATACTCGAAATTAAATCCATTCTATACGACATACAGAAGTTTTCAATAACAGCAATACACGACTGAGAACAGATTCAAATAGGTCAATTTGCCATTTGATGAACAAATAGTAACTTCAACAAAGTATATGATACAGCAGCACCTCCAAAATCTTCTTAAAATGCACCGAGTGCAAAAAGCACTTCCTCTGCTTACTCGTTTCAGAATTAATTCTTAGTTCTTTATCATAGTTAACTGCTTAACATCTGACAGTCTCTTAAATAATCAGGATCTCCACCCACATCACTGTACTCATTAAAGCAAACAGACATATAATACTAAGGCCTCGTTCACACGGCTTATTTGGGCACGGATTGGCGCTGTACTCCGCGCCGGATTTGCGCTTCAGTACGGCGCCAACCCGTCCCTGTCATTACGGTAATCCACTGCTCTCATAGAGAACAGTGGATTCCGTCGCTCCTCCCCGCTCGGCAAATCCACCGCGGGGGGAGAAAGTGACATGCACATTATGCATTGTCTATGGGGCCGGGAGCGGCGCCCCCGCCGCGCTCCGGCCCCGCCCCCGCCCCGCCCCTTATTCACGGCGGATTTGTGAGCTCAATACGGCTCACAAATCCGTCGGGAATAAGCCGTGTGAACACGGCCTAACAAATAATTATTTAAAATAAGATCATGTCTATGATTCAAACCCTTAGAATCCTGAAGTCCTCACTGTTGAGCTCTCCTACGATCCCCTCCCCGAATTGGTCTCTGGACCTGTCCAATGCCGAACACCTGGAGGGTGGATGTATCACCACTATGAGCCACATGTATGAAAACTGTTTAGGTCTAACACTCACTTTGTTGCCCATAGCAACCAATCAGAGCGCCCCTCTCATTTTTCCAGAGTACTATATGAAATGATAGGGGCCCCTTGATTGGTTACTATGAAGAACAAAGTGAGTATTAGGTCTAGACAGATTTCATACATGTGGCCCTATGTCTGTCACAGAAGTGTCTTGAGACATTTGAAGCATTGTGCACAGTGGTGCTGCTTACTCCATTTAAATGCTCACAAATTCTGTCTTTAACATTACGGTTTTTACAGCTGACATATTACATGAACTGCCAAGTATGCAGTATGTAAATTTCGACTCACAACTAATGTAGCAGTAAATATCATGTATGGTGTCACTTATCAAATTATCCACTTGTTTAACTTGTAACACATATTTGCAGCATGAGCACCTATTTTTATGACATCTAAAGGTTTAACCATGTCTCATTTGGTTTATCAATTATCCACAAGGCTTGGGCACAGCATTGAATGTAAAGTGGGAACTTTGGGCCACATGTACGAAAACTGTTTAGGTCTAAAATTCACTTTGTTGCCCATACCAACCAATCAGAGCACCCCTCTCATTTTTCCAGAGCACTATATGACATGAAAGGAGCGCTCTGACTGGTTGCTATGGGCAACAAAGGGAATATTAGACCTAAACAGTTTTCATACATTTGGACCTTTACGTGTAAAAAACTTATGTCCACTGGAAATTATAATGCTTAACACACTATCCTGCAACAAGATAGATCTACAGGTGCTTCTCAATAATTTAGAATATCAGCCAAAAGTTTTTTTTTCAGTAATTCAATTCAGAAAGTGAAACTCGTATCATATACAGTTGAGTCACTACAAACAGAGTGAACTTTTTCAAGTGTTTAATTATGTTAAATATGATGATTATGGCTTACAGCCAAGGAAAACCCAAAAGTCAGAAAATTAGAATATTGTATAAGACTAACTGTAAAAAATTCCTGGAACACAGAAATGTTGGCCAAATGAAAAATATGTACAATAAATGAGCTCAGTACTTGGTTTGGGCTCCTTTTGCTTGAATGACTGCATTAATGAAGCGTTTGCATGGAGGCGATCAGCCGGTGGCACTGCAGAGATTTTATGTAAGCCCAGGTTGCTTTGATAGCAGCCTTCAGCTTGTCTGCATTGTTGGGTCTGGTGTCTCTCATGTTCCTCTTGACAAAACCCCATAGATTCTCTATGGGGTTAAGGTTTGGGGGGTTTTCTGGCCAATCAAGCACAGTGGTACTGTGGTTATTAAACCAGGTATTGGTACATCTGGCAGTGTGGACAGGTGTCAAGTCCTGCTGGAAAATGAAAATTCCATCTCCAAAAAGTTTTTCGGCAGAGGGAAGCATGAAGTGCTCTAAAAGTTCCTGGTAGAGGACTGCGCTGGCTTTGGTCTTGATAAAACAGAGTGGACCTACGCCATTAGATAACATAGCTCCCCAAACCATCACTGATTGTGGAAACTTCACACTAGACCTCAAGCAGCTTGGATTGTGTGTCTCTCCACTCTTCTTCCCGGGCTTCTGGGAAACCCAAATGTCCAAATGAAATGCAAAATTTACTTTCATCTGAAAAAAAAACACCTTGGGCCACTGAGCAACAGTCCATTCTTTTTCTCTCTTGGCCCAGTAAGACGTTTCTGGCATTGTCTATTGGTCATGAGTGGCTTGACACATGGAATGCGACACTTGTAGCCCATGTCCTGGATATGTCTATCTGTAGTGGCTCTTGAAGCACTGACTCCAGCAGCAGTCCACTCCTTGTGAATCTCCCCCAATTTTTTTAACAATCCTTTTCTTAACAATCCTATCAAGGCTGCAGTTATCCTGGTTGCTTGTGCACCTTTTTCTACCACCCTTTTTCTTCCACTCAACTGTCCATTAATATGCTTACAGCACTCTGAACAGCTAGCTTCTTTTAGCAATGAACTTTTGTGGCTTACCCTCCTTGTGGAATGTGTCAATTATTGCCTTCTGGACATCTGTCAAGTCAGTAGTCTTCCCCATGATTGTGTTATTGTGTTATGAACCAGACTAAAGGACCTTTTTTAAAACCCTTAGGAAGCCTTTGAGGGTGTTTTGGGTTAATTATTCTAATTTTCTGAGATAATGACTTTTGGGTTTTCCTTGGCTGTAAGCCATAATCATCAAGATTAACATAAATAAACACTTGAAAAAAGTTCACTCTGTTTGTAATGATTCTATATAATATATGAGTTTCACTTTTTGAATTGAATTACTGAAAAAAAAAAACTTTTGGCTGATATTCTAATTTATTTTGAAGCACCTGTATACCTATCCACTATTTATTTAATATTGATCATTAGTTTGCTATAAATTGTAACAAAATGAGGTATGCTGCATTTCGGGCCACAAGTATGAAAGCTGTCCTGTCTAGGTCTTAGGCTTTCCTTGTTGCCCATAGCAACCAATCAGAGCGCCTGTTTCATATCATATAGTTCTCTGAAATAATGAAAGGGGTGCTCTAATTGGCTGCTATGGGCAATAAAGAAAGTCTTAGACCAAGACAGTTTTCATACATGTCCCCCTTAGTGTTTTTCTCTCCTGGATATGTTCAATTAACAGGTCTATTCTAGATTTAACTCTGCAATGTTAGATGTCGATCTAAATTGGACTTGCTATAGCCTCAACCCGGTAATCTTCGATAAACATTACCCTTTTTTCATTAATAATATTCTTGCGTAGAGCGATTTCTTTTCACTCTCATAAACTCCCCTATTGGAATGTCTCTGATTATATGTTGTGGGTAACATGAATCTGTATGGAGAATGCTAATCCCTGGAGTAGACTTGCGGTACGTGCAAGTTTGAACAAGACCCCTATCATGAAATAAACTAATGTCAAGGAAAGGAATAGTTATGTAATCAAATTTATGTGTGAAAACACAGGCCAAAAGCATTCAAGTAATACATGAAATTTGGTATAGACGATACACCTGACGTCCAAATAATGATGACGTCATTGTATCAGATTTTCCTCATAATCAGAGTATTTTCTTAAGTTAAATTCCACCGCCCTGATTGCCAACTTATGTGGAATGACTATTGTGAGATGGTGACGGGCGGAGTTGCTGAGGGAAGAAACTTTTTCCCTAGACTACTCTCTTATGTGGCTGCTAAAGAGGGAATCTACGCTGGGATCTTCTAACTGTGCAAGTCAAAAAGGAATCCTTTGCTTAGGTAGTTCTCAGCTGAGTAGGTATTTTGTCTGTGTGTGTGGCCTGAAGTTTAAGGCCTTGTGTTTTGTTTGCACCTGCCAAATAAACTCAGGCAACGCCTGGACTTAGACTTTTATATCTGTGTCACTGTCTCGGTCTGTTGAAGCCCATGCTGCCTATCTGTTTGTGATGCTAACTATATACAATGATTGAATATCACAAGTGAGTCAAATATTATTCTGTTGCCACGAAAAGTCCTGCAAAATCCTCAAGACATGTTTTGCATCACTCAAATATCCAAAACAGCTAGGGTGGCATGCATGATCGCATTACTGTAATGACTCCTGTACGCCAATATCAGGCGCATTACAGAGCGCCTGTGGCACTTTGTAATGCGCCTGGTTTCGGGGGGCATGCGGGAGGTGGGGCACACTAGACCTACGAAGCTATAGATTTATAGCTTTATTACAGCAATTCTAAGCGCATTACTGCTGGAACAGGTAAACCACTTTCAAAGGCCTCGTTCACACGACGGTTTTGGCCGCGGGTTTCGCACCGAGCCGCAAACTCGCGTCTCCCGGCGCGGGTTTGCGGCACGTGCGGTGGGCGTGGTCTCGGGGCGGGAGGGACGTGGTTTGGGGTGCGGCTTGCGCCGAGGGTTTGCCCCTATGCAAATTAATAGCAGAAGACAAACCGCCGCGCACCACTTGCGGCAACGCCCGCGGCAGCACCACGCGGCCGCCGCGCAGAGTACTCCCTGTCAGGAATTGACAGGAGAGTTCTTCACACGCGCGTGTTTGGCCACGGCCCCGGAGCCGCGGCCAAACCCGCACAGTGTGAATATTAACGCGGTTTCCCATAGGAAACCATGTTAATAAACTAGGCGCGAGTTGGCCGCGGTTATGGCCGCGGAAACCGCGTCGGAACCCGCGGCCATAACCGCGGCCAAATCCGTCGTGTGAACGAGGCCAAAGTGGTTTACCTGAGCCAGAAGTGTCTTATTAGCGCTAGAATGCGCCTGATTTATGACCCGCAGTAAAGCATGTTCATAAATAAGGCGAATTCTATACTGATTTTATGCGCATGAAATTTGGTGTTTAAATGCCAAATTTCATACATGCCACACCTAGTGACTAAAAGTTGTAATAGTGGTCATTTAGTTCACTCAGTCTCTCATTCACAGAGCTGGTCCCCACGAGACTGGGTTTTATTGCCGGTGGGAATCGGTCCTTGTGAACTTTGGGCAGTGGATGAAAAATGGAAACTGTCGGTTGATCCACCCACAAATAATCAAATTCACTCTGATAACATTAAGAGCAAGACCTTGTTGTAGTACAAACTCAACTGCCCTAACAAATTCTGCAGTCAAATTAGATTCAAGTTTGCATTAACTTTTTTCATCCCTTAACATACTCTGATTAAGTTTTGTATAAATCTGTACAGCAACTGTCCCTGCCTTATCTGCTTTCCTCATAGTAAGATGTTTATTTTTCTTTAACGAATACCTGTCTTTCTCGTGTACTCGAGTTATATATAACCTCTCTTTTAGTTTTACAATGTAACTGGACGTGGTCCTTTTGGACCAAGTCTTGAAAACTATCCAAAATAGGGAGTTGAGAGTTAATGGGGTAAAAGCAAGAATTTTTTGTTTAAGACGTCCTCTTACTGAAACTCTTTCCTGTTCCACGACACTTTGTTCTTCTTGAAAGTCATGCAACAAGCCAAATGTGATACATTTGACAAGCGACCAATAGGGCTTTTTTATTTCTGTATTGAAGGCTCTATTGCAGTATTAATCCTGATTAGATGCCTTGAAGTGAATATATTTTTAGTGTCATACCTAGGGAAAAAACAATCTAGATAGCATACGGCCCCAGTACTTCCTGAACAACGACTTGCATAAATAGAAGTGGAATAGAAAATATAGAGAATATTGCTAGGGGATTTGACATTTGAAAGTTTATGAAGAAACATTCTTAGTAGAGATGAGCGAATTTCTCAAAATTTTAATTTGGCTGATTCGCCAAATTTTTCCCAAAAATGTGTTTCGTTCTGAAGTAATTTGCGACGAATCGCATTAAAAACAGCTATTTCCTGGCTGCAGAGAGCCTGTATGGTGTTGTAGAACATTGTACCATGCAGAAATATGCTTAGGGAGTGTGGTTTGGTATTGAAAAAATGCTGTGTATTAGTATGACACGCAGATTAGAGATGAGCGAATCGATTCTAACAAAGTGGAATGCATTTAGAATTTCAGGAAAAATTTGTTTCTGAATGAAGCTGAAGTTCATGTCAATTTGTGGTAACGAATCTAAAATGACCGCGAGCACATGGCGTGACATCGGGCAAAGAACTATGGGTGGAAGAAAGGAACGCCCTCAATGACATGTGCAGACATGCAGCCAATCAGCAGCTAGCCAGCTCTTGTGATGTCACAATCCTATAAATAGGGCAGCCATGTTAAATTCTGCAACTTCGAACTGTGTCTCATGCTCAAGCATCTCTATGTAGCAGCACTAGATTGCACTATGTGCAAAAGACTTCCTATTTTCGAGTTACTGCCGTGAAATACCTTTCAACTACACAGTGTGTGTGTCATAAACACACCTGTTCATGAACTAGCGTTTTTTATTTTGGGAAATTGCTAACTGTGGCAAAGAGTTAATTTTTTCACTTTTTCTGGAGAACTCTGTGAAATTCAGTGTGTGTATTTGTCATATACAAACATCTACATTAAAGAGAGTTTGTTTTATTGTAAAGTTGTGATCAAACAGCATGTCAGACAGAGATGTGGCAGGTCCTTCACATGGGAGAGGCAGTGGCACAAGTGTTCCTGGAGCAGGCACAGGCCACAGCAGGGGTCACTCGGCGAGGCAAAAGCTACCAGTGTTATCTAGCGTCCGTGTGTTGACCACCAATACAATGGTTCTTGAATGGTTGACTTGGTCATCCACTTCCACCCAGATGACATCTGACAACCAAAGCCAAGAGTCGGTGGGTTCTTCAGATACAACCCTTAGTTGGTATGGCCCGGGAGCAGGTCAGGGGCCCTCAACTGTCTTTAACCCCCCTGTGTCCAATTTGGTTCCCTAAGCCAGAAAACTACTATGTGCTGTGGGCTCTGCGCCACTATACAGCGAGAACGAACTATTTGAGGGCAGTGAGCAGCTACTGGGCAGAAAAGAGGTGGAGCAGACATCCGCTGCTTCTTGCAGTAGGCGGGCAAGTAGTGATGTGGAGAGTGGCACGGGAGGTTATGTTGCGAGCGGTCAGGCTCTGTTCACCGAGACCATTGAGGAGGACAGTAGTGACGGGCAAATACTAATCGTTGAAGATGTAGCCAATTACACTTGGGAACTGGGTGAAGCAAAGGCTTCATCATCATTGTCGGGAGAAGAGGGCGGCAACTTGCGTGTCAGGCAGCGGCGCAGCCAGCACGTCGGTAGTGTGTCCGGGAGTCAGCAGTTTGGCAGCAGTGCGAGGTCGGGAGCCAAATGACCACGGGTTAGACCACCCGCTTCGCTGGTCCCTTCTGGCCCAGAAAGTAGCAGGCAGCGGCGGGAGCAGTCAGTCAGTGTGGGGCATTGGTGATAAAATCACCTACTCAGCGGTGTGGCAGTTTTTTTGCCAAGACACCGTAGGAGGTGAACATGGGTATATGTAGATTCTGTGGGCAGAAAGAGAAGCGTGGCCAGGGACCTAATATTGGCACCACAGCCCTGCGTCAACAGATGCAGTGTCTCCATCCAGCGGCCTTGGAGTAAAGTGTCTCATATGTGATGGTTCATCCTGCCGCAGCCACAGCATTAGCACCCAGTGGCATGCATCCCATTTCAGTCAGTCAACGCTCCACCACCTCTGCCAAAGGTATCTGTCTGTCTTTCCCATCATCTATCAGTCCAGAAGCTCCTGCTCCTCACCGCTCATGGTACCAGCAGTCGTTTGTGGGATAGTGGGACAGCCTCCTTGTGTTTTCTAAGTAAAATCCCATGCATGACAGTTGTAAAATGT
>JAODAL010082399.1:0-11588 GCA_025379985.1 Phyllomedusa bahiana
GCAGGGGCGGGGACCACCCCTCCTGGTCAGGGGGACACCATTTCCCCCCATTGCCGTACCATGGTTCCATTTGCAGTTGGCGCGGAGAAACCCCAAACTCGATTTTTGCGCTGACGGGAAAATTTCCTCCCCTGTTGACTTCGTTCCCCCAAAGGCAAGCCAGTGTAGAACTGCGTGAACCGCTGTGCCCACACATTTTTTGATGGAGCATACTTTGGAGGCTGACATGGGGGTGGTGGTGGGGGGGGAGGGGGGGACTTTGGGCCGGTGCCCATTTTTGAAAACTGGGGGGGAAAAAGGGCGTCTCCTGCCAAGTTGTTGGTGTGCGGGCTAAAACACATCACCCAGTGGGCCAAAGGACTTACTGGCCCTGACCATAGTTACAGCCCAGCGTCCGCCGCCGTGCCCCTTGGAACAAACCAAAGTAAAGGATGCCCCACCTCTTCAAAAAAATTTTTTGAAGTGTGGACGCCTTTTTGAAAAAAATTTTACGGCTTGGAACTTCCATCTCGGCTGGGAACAAGCCATTTTTTTTTTCTCTGAAGGTCGAGTCCACCATTTGAAGGGGGGGACTGCATACCAACAACTTGGACAGGAGGAACCGGTTTTGGCCTTGGTTTTTTGCACCCCTTAAGGTTGGGGGTTGGGGAAGGGCATTACGGGGGGAAAAAAACGCCCCTTTGCAAGGGGGGGCCTCGCTGAACGGAACGGGGCGGTGCGACGGAGGGGGAAACCCACATTGACCACGTTTCTCCCGGGCCCACGGAGGGTGCGCTGCAGTGTTGACGCAGGGCCGTGTGCCAACGTTAGCCCCCGGGCCCACGTTTCACTTTCTGCCACAGATTCTAAATACCCTATCGGCCCCTCCGGTGTCTTGCAAAGAACTGCCCACCGCCGAGTACGGATTTTAAAACCCTGAGGGGCACTCCCCGCTGCCTGCGAGCCCCTTTCGCTACTTTTTTGGGGACCTGCGAAGCGGGTTTTTTACCCGGGGCCGCTTGGCTCCCACCTCCCCTGTGCTACCCTGCTGACCCCGGGCCAAAACCCCCCATTGCGGCTGCGCTGCTCCCTGCCCCGCAAGCTGACCCCTCTTCTCCTGCGATAAAAAGCCCTTGCCTCCCCCGGGCTCCCAAGTGGGTGGGCTAATCATCATTATTTGTGTTTAAAACCAACGCTGTCCTCATCCCGGTTTTTGTATCCGGGGTGACTCTCACAACAAACCTCCCATGCCCTCTCCACATCTAATTTTGCCCCTACTGCAAGAAGCAGGCGATATTGGCCCCATTTCTTCGTGCCAAGTAGCTCTGACGCCCTCCTCAAATTTTTCATCCCGCTATATAGGGGGCGCGAGCCCAGACCAAAAAGTAATCTCTGGTGGGAACCGGATGGGACAGAGGGGGCTGAGGACAGGAGGGCCGCTACCCGCTCCCGGGCCATGCCAAATAATGGTTGTGTCTGAGGTTTCCCCCCGACTCTGGTGGGTTGTCAATGTCACTGGGGGGAAGAGGAGACCTAGTCAACCAATCCGAACCCTGGGGGTTTCTGAAAACCCCCACGGGCCCCTAGATGACAGCGGGAGTTGTGGGCCCACCGGTGACCCCCGCTGCGGTCCCCTTTCTGTGACGACCTGGGTTTCCAGGAAAAGTTTGGCCACTGCCACTCGGGTGCAGACCTGCCACCCCTCTGTTGACTACTGTTTGTTCAAAATTTCAAACTGTTTGATGATGATATCGTATTGAAAACACCTGTTTTGACTCCAAAAGAACCCAGAAAACAAGCTTTGGGGAACCCTTGGGTAAAATTTCGCTCCAAAAGGGCCCGGAAAAATTTACTTTTATGTCCCTTTAAAAAAAACTGTGGGGTTTTTCTAAATTAAAAGCACAAACAGGCTTTAAATTTAAACCCTTTGGACATGAATTTGGGTACAGGAAAAATGATATATTTTTCTTGAAAAAAGGGGTTTTTTTTGTCAGCCCACCGCAAAAAAAACTTTAATTTAACCCCCGGATGTAAATTGCGCCAAAAAATTTGCCGCAAAATAGTGCTTTGTAGCGTGTTACAATTGCGTGTTTTTTTACGCCAAAACAAGAGATAAGTTTAAAAAAACTTTTTCTTTATTAGGTCAGGAAAAAATTTATATTTTGCTTGAAAAAGACGGTTTTTGGGGGCAGCAACCAGCAAAACAACGCTTAATTAACCCCCGGATTAAATTGCCCAAAGAATGAGCCCAACCCCCCTAGTTTTGTGCGTTTAAAAAATTTCGTGTTTTCTACGCCCACAAAAAGAGATACAGTTTTAATTAACCCTTTTATTTTGGGAAATTTGGTACCGGAAAAATTTAATTTTTGGCGTGAAAAAGACGGTTTATTTTTTTCAGCACACCCGCAAAAAAACGTAATTAACCCCCTGATAAAATTGCGCCAAAGAATTTAGCCCACAAAAAAGTAGCTTTTTAGGTGTTACAATTTCGTGTTTTCTACGCCCACAAAAAGAGATACAGTTGTAATTAACCTTTTTTTTTTGAATTTGGCACAGGGAAAAATTTTAATTTTGGCTTGAAAAAACGGTTTTTTTTTGTCCCCAAAAACCCCCAAAACAACGTTAAATTAACCCTGATGTAAATTGCGCCAAAGAATTGAGCCGCATAAACTAGTAGCTTATGTAGCGAGTTACACTTGCGTGTTATCTACGCCACACAACAAGAGATACCGTTGTAAATTAACCTTTGCATGTAAATTAGTCTACATGAAAAATTTAAATATTTTGCTTGAAAAAGACGGTTTATTTTTGTCAGCACACCAGCAAACAACGCTTAAATTAACCCCTGGATGTAAATAGCCCAAAGACATGACCGCATAAACTAGTAGCTTTGTACGAGTTTTATAATTGCGGGTTTTTTTCAACGCCACACCACAAGAGATTCATTTAATGAACCATTATCTGTAAATAGGCTACAGGAATAATGTATCTATTTAGGCGTATGAAAAAGAACGGTATATTTAGTCAGCACACCAGCAAAACCACGCTAATTAACCCCCTGGATGTAAATTGCGCCAAAGAATTGAGCCCCACAAAATAGTAGCTTTGTAGCGTGTTACAATTGCGTTGTTTTCTACCCCAAACACAACAAGAAAATACATTTTGTAATTAAACTTTGCTTGTGAATTAGGCTACAGGAAAAATTTATATATTTTGGTGATGAAAAAAGACGGTTTCTTGGGGTCAGCACCCCAGCAAAACAACGCTTAATTAACCCCGGGATGAAAAATTGCGCAGTAGAATTGAGCAGCCAAAAAGAAGTGGTATTTGTATTGTAAAAACGCTGTTTCTTTAAATGAATACAACAGGAACTGGCTTAGATCCCACTTGATATTGAATGTATATGCAGCGCAGTGGACGCACACTGGATTTCAGATCCAATACCCCAAAAAATTAGAAATAGAACATTAAAGAGAACAGCCCTCTGAGACAAGCTGAGACACCCCACAGAAATAGCTATATAAAATCAATTCTTCAGTAAGAGCTAATCAGCCGCGGCAGCACCTTCCCTGATGAGCACAGTAAAGGGGAGTGTGAGCTCCCGGCGTCACGCCCGGACTTATATAGTGCGGTGACGTCACAGACTCCCGCCGGTCTCTGATTGGCTTCACCTCTGCCCATGTCATGCAGGCTATGCCCTTCTTCCTCCCAGAGTGCTTTGCCCCATTAGCGCCATGTGCTCGCAGCCATTTTATCAACCCAAAAGCACACTTCGTTCACCCGAAGTACCCCAAAGTTCGACTTCGTTCTGAACCGAAGTTTTCCTGAAATTCTAAATGAATTCCACTTCGTTAGAATCGATTCGCCCATCTCTAGTGTTTGCTCCTCATCAGTGCAGAGTAGATTAGCTAGGTTAGCTAGTAGGTAAGCTTGGTGAGAGACTCTAGACATTGCTCAAAAGTAGTAAAATTTCTAGTGGGAGAGTCACCAAACCTTCTCATACAACATCCCTTCCTAACCTCACAAATGTTCTTTTGTCTGAGCAAATACCATAAAATCTTGTAGAAAGCCTTCCTAGAAGAGTAGAGGCTATTACTGGCACAAAATGAGACCAATCTCCTATCATCTGAATCCCGTCCCGACATTGGACACGTACATCCAGGGGATTGTGCGGACCCTGAAATAGAGTTTACATGCTCTTTTTGGGAAACCAAATGTACATTACAGCTGACATCCCACCTGCATCGGCCTCGAGTGGAGTTTACTCTGGTGGGGGCCGACTAACCACTTAATCGCTGCGGTAAAATTAGATTGCTGCAGCTAAAAGAAAGACTTAGGGTGAATTGAGTGCAGATTTTCTGCACAATCAAGAGTTTTACAAAGGAAAATATGTTTATTAATATAATGTCATAAGCTGGCATCCATCTGTCCCATTACTACAGACATTATGGCTCTTTCTGCCTATATGCTCCTCTATAGAGCTGTTTACTTTCATGTTTGGGCCATTTCATTCAGCAGCCAAAGCCATCTGTTTCCCCCTAGCGCACAGATGGTGCTGATCTTTGCTAATTTAAAGGGCTAGTGGATGCTGCTCATATCATCCCCATATATGGAGGAACTGTAGTACCTATTTAAAGAAACTATTAGCACAACTCATTGCCTGATTTTAGGTGTTGTTACTAGAGTATTGTTACATGTATATTGCCTTTACTGTATCTTCTGGTTTGACTCTGGCTATCCTCTTAACTACCTCCCTGTTTCCCACTGTCTTGCCGTTTTTTTCAACAGGGAAACTAAATTAAACTTTGTCTGCTCTGACTGTTGGCTTGACTGACTATGTCATATGTCTGCTCCACCTGTACCATATACAAAATGTCAGCCATTGCTGTGGAAGAAAATGCTGGGGATAGCAAGCTGGGAGTATCTTTCAGAGTCGTCCAAACCCCCTCACAGGGGTTAAGGGTGAAGAACAGAAGCTCTGTAGATCACGCTCATTGAGTTGACATATGCCATTCTTGTCTTTAGGTAGGTATTGAGACACAAATATGAAGAATTAATTACAAAAATATATCTGTCTAAAATATTTTAATACTAATCATTTTTTTTTCTTCATTTTCACAATGATGTCATTATAAGAAAAATAGGCTTTATATATCTTCATATTTAAAAGACTTGATTCCAGGATTAATCTGAAAATAATTTATAATTATATTCCTCCAATGAGCGGTACACCCGGGGAAACCCCAGACAAATGGTGATATCTCCCCGAGCTCTTCTTTTCCCAGTCCTTTTCTTTTCTTTTACATAAAAAAGGGCGGTGCTTTACATTCATGTGCCGGGTGGAAGCTGATGACCGCCGCTGTGTAATATCATCATCATTCACCTCTAGAACTCGAGGGAAAAGCCAAGAACAAGGAACATGAATCTAAATGCTGAGGTCAAACAACTATCTGATGTGAGTATTGTAGGTGCAAATTTTTTCATACGAAAAAAAGATTTTTTACAGATTATTGCCTGGTTTCTGAGATAGATTCATGTCACAATATGTAAAAAGGTTTCATGGTGTTATTGCTTTACTCTACAATTGTAAAAAATCACTGGCATTTATGTACACCCCCCTTGTTGAATGATCCGGTCAAAAAGCTAATAAATATTTTTTTTTTTGCAGGTTTCTAAATCAAGTTTATATTTTGGAAATGGCTTTATATTTATCACATAATATATTTTATCAATAAATATAACAATTTATTTAAAAAATAAATCATTAAATGTGTTTAACTCATTAACATTTTGTAAAATCATTTTTGAGTGAACGCTGAGAAACAAGTCATGTTGTATTGTTGAATTAGAGAATAAAAAGCAGATTTGATGCACTTACATCGCTACATTTCCACTTTCTCCTTTTGTATCGGTTCCATAATTCAAATTCTTAATACAGTTCTTAGAATCCTCAGTAAGTTCAGCTCTACTAAGTGCATGAAGCAATAAACACTATTAAATAGTTCCGAAAAGGAATTTTGGTTAATCAAAATTACGGGTAAAAATAAAGATAATTTTGTTTTTACCCTGCTATCTGTTCTACACACAGGAGAACAATTTGACTCTGGTCACTGAGTTTTTTCTCTTAGGATTTCAGATAAACCACTATTTAAGAATTTCCTTGTTCTTTCTTTTCCTGGTGGTTTACTGCGGGACAATATGTGGGAAAACTCCTATCTCCCCCGGGCCCCCACCAGCAAAAAACCTCCACACCCAATTACTTCTTTTCTCACATCTCCATTACGACACTTATTAACCCCACAGACATTCCCCCCGAGTGCTCCAACCTCCTAATATAAAGGGGGCCAGACTTTTATCGGCGCTCACTCAGCTTTATTTCTTCAGGCCACAAAAAATATTTTGGTGTTTTTCCTTTACTGTATTCTTATACAATTGTTGGCCATCTGTAATCCCTCCTTTATACTTCTATCATGACAAGTAGATATTGTGCAATACGTCTATAATTTTTTGGGCTATGTGGTTTTTCTTTTGTTTTTGATTTCCACTATAACAACAGCAAAGTTGAACTTTGGGACCAAATATCTCAACCATTTTTTCTGTGACATTGTCCCTTTTACAGAACTTGCCTTTCTGATACTTTTTTTGTTCACTTGGCGATTTTTTAGTAGGCATTCCAACGTCTTATGCCCCACCCACATTGTAGTGTCTTTACTTATATTGTTTTAGCAATCTTAAGGATCCCATCCAATACTGGTAGACAAAAGCCTTCTCCCCCTGTAGCTCCCACCTATTTGGCCTCGAATACTTTGGAAATATTCATGTTTATGTTGTCCCAACAAAAGGGCCCGACCTCCATAGTAAAATCCCCATCCCTGCTCTATACTGTTTCATCCTTTGGGGCAACCCCTTTTTTACAGTCTAAGAAATAAAGACATTAAAGAAAACTGTACGGGAGCAATTCTAAAGTGAGATGTGGGAAATTGCCTATAACAATATATATAGATAAAGCGAATTAAGCTTGACCTTTACCTTGGCTTTTTGTGTTTTGTTATTTCACTACAAAGAAATTGCTTTCAACTTTGTGGGGCAGGAAAATTTAAGATTTTTTGTGAGGAGTCTAGGGGTTTCCCCAACCCAGGTGGGTTTGGGGCAATGGACGCTTTCCTTTAATGGTAAGATAACACAAAACAAAAAAAAAAGAAATACAAACATAATAAAGAATAGTCAGCAGAAAAAGAGATGACAAACAAGATACAGAGGAGGCAGGAAGGAAACGGAGGTTCAGATGTCGGGCACAGAGGTCAGAAATCCAAGCAAACAAACAGGTAAGAAAACAGTAACTCAATTACAAAAGTCTATCGCAAGCATCTCCTCAGAGCACAAATGGTCTTCTGAAGGGATGCCAGAGTCCAGTTCCAGGGCATGATTGGACTGACCTCTGACATCCAGACCATACAGAACACCGACTGTAAGGAAGAAAGATAGTGGTGAAGATGGCTGTCAATCACCACTCAACCAAAATGATCTGGCACTAGGGTTATCAGACGTAACAGACATGTGTGGTGGAAACCTGTCAATCACCCCCACAGACAGCACAGGAAGAAGACTGGTTCAAGGAAAGCATACAATATAGGCATGGAATCATGGCCAAAAGCGCAGTCTCTGCCATAATTTAGAGAAGAATGCATTGGGATCTGAACTGGCATGGTGATTACAGTATCCCCCTTTTATGCAGGGCCACCGGACCCTCAACAGCAGCACCCTGGACAACTTCTGGTTTCAGTTGGTTAGACACAGGTAACACAGTAGGAACTATTGCTATTTCAGCAGAGGTTTGTGAAAAATATTTACAGAACTTCTTTTGTTAGTGTAACACTTTCGGTTGCCTTGAGCTTTACAAGGCAACTCTATATTGGCCTCCTGGAGCTGCTCCTCTGCTTGCCTCCATGCCACTTTGAGAAGACAAACTTTGTTTCTAGTTCAAATTCTATTTTGGAGACCTGTATCTCGAACTCCGTCTGAGTGCCCCAATATCCCCAATCCGGCGGGGCACCCACTGTAACATCTGCTGCTGCTGTGTAAGCATCTGTGTAGACAAACATTGTCTTCACTGGTTTTCTGGAGACTTTGGGTTCTCAATTAAACTTTCTTTTGCTGACACTAGTGGTGGAGCGATAAAATCGCAAAAAGTTGAAATTGGGCAGATTTTCACAAAAATGTGGGATCCACGATGAAGATATTATTTTTCTTAAAATCTGATCGATAATCGCAATCATGGATTCAGATCACGCCATTTTCAGCACTTCTTGTAATTTTGGTGGCCAGCCAATCAGCACAGAGCACTGGGGAGGTGGGGGAGGGGGGATGAAGAACGTCACCAGTGCGGTGTGTAGGGATCTCATTGGCTGCTGAAATCACATGACCTTGTTTTATGTATGTCAATGCACTTCCTGCTTGCCGCCATTAGCTTCTATACAGCGTACAGGATGGATCACTGTCTCTCTGCTCAGCTTTTTTAAAAGCTAATAGAGATTGTGTCCCAGTGATTTTTCAACTGAAAAGCATGTGAGATAGAGTAGTTAGCTTAGAGTACAGCAAGATTACAGAATTCTAGTTAGTGTTAGTTAGAGTTTTGCAATCAGCTCCAGTCAGTGCTCTGAACAGCACAGCTGCGTGGGGGGCTCCTCTGATTCGGGAGGAAATCCTGCATCAGACATATTTCTCCTCTCAAGCCACTGTGATATAGCAGCAAATTGTAATCCTGCGCAGCCAGCATCCACCACAGCCTCAGTTCAGGGTATCAGTTTCTTGTGGGGTGCACGTCTGCATTTATAACTCATATTTGTCCTTTCAAGCCACGCTGACATAGTACCCAATTTTATTTCTGCGTTGCCATCCTCCACAGTCTGAGTCCAGGGTGTCACTTCCTTGTTGGGTGCTGTTCTGCATTTATTACTTATATTGGTCCTCTCAAGCTTTTTTTTTTTTTTTCCGTTGCCTGCCACCAGTGTCATAGGAGGGTGGGTTAACTGTTCTATAGAGTGTTTTCTATTTGTACTCCTGTTTCTCAGTTGGTTGAAAATACAAAATTTATTCCATATTCTTTATTAAAAATTTCTATTTAAATCCGTGATTAACAGTTGTCTGAAAAGAACGCAGTTGTTAGATAATTTGTGAAAAATTATCCTATTTGTACTCCTGTTTCTCAGTTGGGAGAAAATACCACATTTATTCCATATACCACATTTATTCCATATGCCGGCCCTGCCATCTGAACCTCCGTGTTAATAGATGACGGACGCCAGCCCTGGCTTGCACCGCACCCACTGAACCTCCATGATCCACGTTCACAGCCTCACCCTTCTTGATCAGTAATTTCCTTCCACCCAATTGACAGTAGAATGCAGGATTTCACAGAGGCCTCTTTGACCAACTTTGAACATCTGTTTTTTCTGCTTCACGTTCTAATGTCACAGTGGAACAATGTGACCAACATGACAGCAGTAGAATGGAAAGTAGCTGTAGCAGCAGCAGCAGTATTGGAAAACTAGTTTTTTAAAATAGTTAATTTCTTATTGCAAATTTTTATGCTGATGGTCCATAAGGGCACCTTTGCGTGTTTTGGGGACATGCTGTGGTAAAGGACCGGGATTGTCAATGTCCAGTTCACTAAAATAGTGGTTCAAATACTTTTTTCTTCCGACACTTTTTATACTGAGGGTCCATAAGACTTTTGGGGTCATGCCGCAGTAAAAAAAAAAAAATAAAACAATAGTAAAGGTCCTATTGAATAAAAGCTTATTTTCCACGCTTCAAGGCCATCGAAATGAACAACGGTTACTGGGTGTCCACCTTGATCCACGTTCCAAATCAAAAGTCAGCAATCCTTCAACCCACTTTATTTGACAGTAGAATGCAGGAATTTTAGACAGGGCTCGTTGACCAACTGGAGACATCTGTTGCATCCTCTCCACCTTCTAATGTCACGATGGAACAATGTCAGCAATGTGCCAGCAGTAGAATGGCAAGCAGCCGTAGCAGCAGCAGCAGCAGAAGCAAGATTGGAAAAATAGTTTTTTAAAATAGTCAATTTCTTATTGGGAATTTTTATTCTGAGGATCCATAAGGGCATTTTTTGGTGATTTTGGGGTCAGACTACTGTAAAATGGATGCCAGGGGTGCCAATAGGGCAGTATTCTTGCCAGGGTCTGGAATCAAAAAGTTGCCCGGTGATATGTTAAAAATAGGAAGTAGTAATGGGTGGGCACCCCATTTGATTTAGCTGCATGTGGCCATAAAATGGTTAACAGATGACTGACGGCAGCCCTGGTTCCCACCGCACCCACTCTAACTAGGGCCCTGCCAGCTGAACCTCCTCGTTCCCCGTTGGGATGTTCTTGCTGCTACCACATATATGACAAGTTGTTGATCCCTGGTGCAAAAGTGATAGGGTTCTCCTGCCAGTTACCATTTGCCATTTTCTATACCGGTGTCTTATGTGTCAAAGGGACCCCGTAGCAGCTGCTACCGCTGTACCAGCTGTGGCTACGCCGTCCTCATCTTTTCAGTTAGCCATTGAAAGGAATTAATTATTTTAGCCTGTGAATTTTTTTTTCTGTGACTCTTGTAGCCTTTAGCACAACAGGCTCTTGTGACTTTAGCACAACAGGCTGAACTGGATGGACGTCTGATCTTTTTTCGGCCTTACAAACTATGTAACTATATAACTATGTAATTGTCTTGCGAAGATGTCACAATCCATTTCCATGATTTTAAATTTTAAATTTGGGAGTTTAAATCTACATAAGGATCGACACAAAGGGGAGATGATCCAACAAATCCGGAATCTGCTCATACAGATTATTGGCCGAATCGCTCTCACAGCTACCCATACCTGATTTTTGAGGGGGTTCCCCCGACTACCTCTCAGACACTGGGATTTTTCTGGAGGGGCACCTAGGTTTGGTGGGGGGCAGTTCTGAATAAAATTCCATATTTGCCACAGTACAGATATAGGGGCTTATTTCATTGAACTTCCTCCCTTTTTTAGCATCCATGGGTCCCATTGCAAGGGGGTTTTTCTTCCAAGGTAGAAGGGGGGAAAAGACATAGTATAGGGAGGGAAAAAAAAAACCAGAGACATTATGGATTGGGCACGTTTTAACATTTCCTTAACTTCCCTGGAATCTAAAAGGGGCATTGCAGACTACAAAAGGGTATAGCTGCTCCAAAAGGTATTGGGGTTTGGGTACGACGCAGACTCTTTGATGGCATCAAATAGGTCCCCGCCCGAAAAGGCTTTTTAAATTTTGGGCACCCAACCAACTATCTTGCACCACTTAGGGAAAGGGTTTAGGCGATTACGTTGGGTATCGAGATCGATCGATAGCGATAGTCGGGGCCCCCTATCGATAAGGTTTTTCGATAGTGAGCATCGATTATGAGCGATTACCCTTAAAATCTATGGAGGCAACAACACCTTCATTATTAAAAAACCCAAACAAAAGGGTGGAAAGCTGAAATAACATCCACAACAGTCAAAAGGAACGTGCTACACTTAGGGAACACACTTTTTATAAAAATCACAGAAAAAAAAGTCACGACCCTTC
>JAODAL010082400.1:0-11587 GCA_025379985.1 Phyllomedusa bahiana
GATTTTTTTTTTCCTGCATTTTTTTAAAAATGGGGGGGTCAGGCGGGTTTTTGGGGCCCATGCGGTGGGCCCAGGACGGGTTAAAATTCAATGTCCAGTTAAAACAAAATGGGGGTTTGAAAACTCCTTTTTTGGGGGATTTTTTAAATTTTGGGGGGTCATGCAGGTTTGGGGCTCATGGGGCCCCCAGGACAGGTATAGTCAATGTCCAGTTCAACAAAAATTTTTTGGTTAAAAGCCCCCCTTTTTCCGGCACTTTTTAAATTGGGGGTCTGCGGGTTTGGGGCTCTTTGTGGGGCCCAGGACAGGTATAGTAAATTTCCCATTCAAAAAAAATGGTGGTTGAAAAGACCCCTTTTTTCCCGGCCCTTTTTTTAAATGGGGGGGGTCATGCAGGTTTGGTGCCCCTGCTGGGCCCAGGACGGGTATAGTCAATGCCCATTCAACAAAAATGGGGGTTTAAAAAACTCCTTTTTTTTCCGGAAAATTTTTTAAAAAGGGGGGGGCATGCAGGTTTGGGGCTCAGCTGGGGCCCCCGGGAAAGGTATATTTCATTCCAGTTCAACAAAAAATGGAGGTTGAAAGACCCCTTTTTTCCGGGCATTTTTTTAAATGGGGGGTCATGCAGGTTTGGGGCTCTTTTTGCGCGTTTCCAGGACAGGGAAAATTCAATGTCCAGTTCAAAGAAAACATGATGGTTCAAATCAAAATGCCTTCTGGCATTTTTTAAAATTTGTTGGTGAAAAGGGTTTTAAAGGGTTTCAGGCTGGGGTACAAGACAGGGATAAAAAAGGGTCTTTGATTTTTTTTCTGTGACTTTTAAAAACCTAAGGGGTTCCCCAAAGATGTACCCACGTACCCTTTTGACTGTTTTTGGTTTAAATTTTCCCCAAAGGGCTTTCCCTCCCCAGCCTTTTTTGGGGTTTGTAATAATGGGGGTTTTTTTGGGGCCTCCCATAGATTTTAAAGGGTTTAAATCGCGAAAAATCGATGTCCTATCAAAAAACCCTTTTAATCGATAGCGGCCGACAAAGGGACAAACGATCGATCTTGATACCCAAAACGCGGGGATCGCTCAAAAACTAGTGGTTTTTATGATGTGAATACCCGGTGTTCTTTGATGTGTTTTGGAGTACCCAAAAAGTGGATTTTCCCTTTTCTAATATTAAGTTTAAGGTTAATGGTGGGGTGAAAGTTATTAAAAGGTCATTATGGAATTAAATTTGGGGCCCTTCCTGCCCGCAGTCCAGAGGGCAATGAAACATCAAAAAATAAGGGAGGAAACATCTTTTTTTTTGGTTTTTGCAGGGTTGATAAAATGTCCTTTCCAGTCCCGCCTTTTAAAGATTTGCATTTTGGGGGCGCACTCGGGTTCATGTTTTTTTGGGCCATAGGGGGAAAAGGGTTCACCACAAGGTTCTGTGTTTGGCTAAAAAGAAAAACACAGGGGGATACGGGCCCCTAAAGCCCAACCCACGGGAAAAATGAACAGAATGGGAAAAAGGGCCCCAAAACCCCCACCATACTCCCCGGAAAAATGCGGGGCATGCTCATCAAGAAAAAAAAGAAAAAGCTCCAGAACCCGGGACGAAAGGCTTCATCATACAACTAAAGTCCAAAGCCCAGCTCAGAAACCCTGTGTGGTAAACCTTTCCTCCTATGAGCCAAAAAAACATAAAAATGGCAGTTCTCCCCAAAGGGTTTCCTTCCCCTTTTCTGCCCCTCAGCAATCATGACCATGTCAAACTCTGCAATAAATATGGAGGAGTTCTTCAAAAAAATTAAGATTGGGGGAATACTTCTATAAAAAGCCCCTTCCTTTTACAGCAGGACTTGAACAGAACAGCAAATAACAAAACCAACCAAAAAATCTATTTTGGCCCCCAAAGGCCGGGAAAAACTAATGCAGCACGGGGAAAAATACATTGTTTTTTCAGAAGCAAGGAAAATCGAAATCCTGGAGAAAAAAAAGGGAAAAAATACAAAACCCAAAACCCGCAGGAACAGGGGTTTATTGCTTCACCTGAAAAAAAATTTAAAAGGTTTTAAAATTTAAAAAAACCCTTTCTGACAAAGGGGGGGGAATAGTCATGATGAAAACCTCTGATATATCCAGGAACAACAGACAACTGTAAAATTCCCCATCCACTACTGCAAACGGGGAAATGACCCACAGAAGCCTATATGAAACAACTAAAAAAAATATGAAAAAAAGTTTGCAATTCAGGCCCGGAAAGGGGGGCGGGTTTAAATTTAAATTAAACCCAGGGGAAATCCCAAGCCGGGCGTTTCAATATGCTCCCCAAGATCCATAAAAAAGGGGCAACCCGGGGAGGCCAAACATTTTTTGGGAATTGGGGGACACTGACAGGAAAAATCTCAGGTTGGGGGGAAAAAATCTCCTAAAAAACCCCTGGTCAAAAGATACCCCAAAGCTAAAAACCGGGACAAACAGACCCTTTAAAAAAACCAATCCCCCCTGGTCCACTTCTGAGGGCACCTTTTTGGGCCCACCGGGATGAAAGAACCCTTGTATACAAACTTTCCCCCAAGGATGGATTTGGGCCAGCATGTCAGGGGGCCCCTAGAGAACAAGACCCCCCAAAAAAACCAGTAAACACAGCTCATCCATTATACTCGGGCCCAAAACTATTTTTATTTTTTGGAGAAGACCTGTTTCTTTCAGCAAATGGGAACTTCCAAAGGGTCCAGTTTTGCGCACCAATATGCAAATCTCTTTTTGGGGGCACTGGAAGGTGATATTTATCACAGAAACACCAACCCCTGATGTACCTTTTGTTATTTTGATGATATCATTGTCATTGGACCCCGCGGGCGAGGGGGGCCCTAATTCAATTCCATAATGACTTCAATAACCCTTTTTTCCCCCCCATTAACCTTAAACTTAAACCTTTTTAGGGGAGCAAAATCCACTTTTTGGATACTACAATACACATCAAGAACACCCCGGGTTACTCAACATCATATACCCCAAACCCACAGGGCAGAACGGCCCTACCTGGAATGACAGCTTCCACCCCAACCCCACAAAAAGTCCTTTTTATATACACCCCGGGATAAGGGACAACCGTATTTTCTCCGACAAAGGGAGGGGGTGGATTTAAACACCTTCTGGATCTGAGGACAAAAATTTTTTCAAACTTTTGGGTATTGCCAAAAAATTGGGCCCGACAAAACCCAAAAAAAACAAAGCGGCCGCCATCAACAGAGACAGGGCTGCTCAATACAAAGAGACCCCGAAGGAAGAACGGGGTGCCCCAGTTGTAACCTACAACCCACAGCTGGAGATCCTACGAAAGGAAATTTCCAAGGAAAATTCAAACCCGTGGGTACATTTGGGACAACAGACTCAAAGACATATTCCCAGGTTTCCCCCTCTCCTCTCCTTTCGGCAACCACCCAAACCCGCGGGCATTATTGTCCCGGGGCGCTCTGAAGGCCCCCCCAAAAAAAAATGGGACCTTTACCCTGCCTGGGAGAAAAGGTGCAAGACCTTTCAGTCCATCCCCAAATGTACAATGTACCTGGCCCCCAGTCCCAGCAGGGGGCACCAAAAATTAGGGGGCATTTTCCTGCAGGTCTAGGGGAATGTGGGGTATCTGATCATGGGTATGCAATGTCCCTTTTACCACAGACCCCTTGTGGGGGAAAAAGGGCAGAGACCCCGCCAGCGATGGAAAATTTACACCCGATTCACATTAAAAAACAAAAGAAAATCTGCCCGTTTGGGCCCCACATTTCTTGGAGAAAAAACATTCCATGGAAGATTTGCAGGGAACGGGCCCTTTAATTTGGGGGAATTTTTAAAAACTCTGGGGAGAGGAAGGAAAGGGGGAAAAAAAATTAAAAGCAAAAATTTTAAAAATCTTTCAAAATGGGGTTAAATATTTTTTTTTATGCGCTTTAAGTCAAGGGGTATTTGTGAACTGTTGGGGAGGCAACAAATTTTCCCCGATTTCCCTATAGATTTAAAGAAATAATTAATGATCACTCCCGTCACGCCCCCACAAAGTTTCCAACTGTTTTAAAAACTTTTACAGGTTGTAAATAACTGCCGTACCTAATTTTGCATTTTTTTTATTTTTAAGAATTCTAAGATCCTTTGAAGATCCATGGTTTGTGTGTATAAAAAGTCTGTGTATTTTCAGTTTGTTGTATAACATCAGTCTGAAGAAGAGAGCTAGTCCTCTCGAAAGCTCACTATCAAATAAAACTCAGTTAGCCTCTAAAAGGTATCGCCTGATTTCTTCACTATTCTACTACTTTCTATGGCTAACACGGTACAACATTATACTACCATCAGTAATTCAGAAATTTAATCAACGTGTAATTCTTACAGGAACAATAACTACTGTATCACTTTTAACAAAATATCAGTCATTCAGACCACTTGTACCATTACTTGTTACAGGAGGAATGTATATTATAAACTGATTTATGTCTCAGCCTAAACTGCTTTGGTCAGATGTAAAAACTTTCTCTTGCTTCCCAGCTCTTGCATACACACCTTTAAAATATAATGTTACGGTCTTTGCTTAAAGGGGTTTTGCCACGATCTCATTTCATACCTCCTGCATCCTACTCTTCAGCTCTATGTGCTCAGAAGGGGGCATGTGTGATTTGGTTGAATTGCATATCATGTGACCCAGCAGCCTTGCATCACCATGCCTTTCCTCTCTTTAGTCAAAGAAAGGTCTGTTTATGTAAAGCATTGTGAGTAGCTGAGAGGAAAGTGTTTTCCTCCAGCACAAGGTCCTAGGTTCAAATCCCTGCAGGAACCAAACCTGTGTTTTTTTTCTCTTTATGAATGCACAGACCTGATTGAGGTTTCTTTTTTATTTATTTGCATGGTTTGACTAATTACTAAGGAGCACAGAGGACAGGAGTAGAATGACAGCACTTGGGTTTTAAACACTCAGTAGCTGCCTGAGAAGAGAAGTGATGTCTGAGCATGTGCGACCAGGACAGAGAAGCTCTCAGCCCTGGTCGTGTCCCTTGGAGACGAGCTGTAAACAAAGGATCACTAAAGGAGCAGTTAAAACAAAAAAGGTGCAGAAATTTTTAATAATAATGAATGGTGAAAATATTTGTTATTTCATTTTCAAGCTTCCCCCCATCAAATTTTTCTTTATGCAAAACCCCTTTAAGCCATCAGGAAACCAGTCCTTACTACGCACTTAAACTGAGAACTAAGATATGGTTCTTAGCCCCAGAAACATCCAGGCTCTTCTGCTTCCTAAGTGATGTCTCCGAGAGTCCCACTGTGCTGTCTCTTACAATCTCACAGGAACCAAATGTCCCAAAGAAAGCATAGACCAGGCCTTATCACTGTTCTTAAGGACCTTTACAGTGGGGGAAAAAAAGTATTTAGTCAGCCACCAATTGTGCATGTTCTCCCACTTAAAAAGATGAAGAGGCCTGTAATTGACATCATAGGTAACCTCAACTATGAGAGACAAAATGAGAAAACAAATCCCAAGAATCACATTGTCTGATTTAGGAAATAATGTATTTGGAAATTATGGTGGAAAATAAGTATTTGGTCAATAACAAAAGTTAATCTCAATACTTTTTTATATATCCTTGTTGGCAATGACAAGGTCAAACATTTTCTGTAATCTTCACAACATTTGGCACAAACCGTTGTGTATGTTGGCCCCTTCCTCCATGCAGATCTCCTCTACAGCCCGTGATGTTTTGAAAGGCTGTCACTGGCAACATGGGCTTTTAACTCCCTCCAAATGTTTTCTATTTTGTTGACATCTGAACTGGCTATGCTACTCCAGGACCTTGAAATGCTTCTTACGATGCCACTCCTTCATTGCCCTGGCGGTGTGCTTGGGATCATTGTCATGCTGAAAGACCCAGCCACATTTCATCTTCAATACCCTTGCTGATGGAAGGAGGTTTGCATTCAAAATCTCAGATGCATGGCCCCATCTTTCTTTCATGTACACGGATCAGTCGTCCTGGTCACTTTGCAGAGAAACAGCCTGACGCATGATGTTGCCACCCCAATGCTTCACAGTTAGTATGGTGTTCTTTGGATGCAACTCCGTATATGTCCGGGCCCGGACATGTACTGGCTTAAGCAAGAGGACACATCTGGCACTGCAGCATCTGAGTCCCTGGCGGCGTAGTGTGTTACTGATGGTAGCCTTTGTTACATTGGTCCCAGCTCTCTGTAGGTCATTCACTAGCTTCTTGGATTTTTGCTCACTGTTCTTTTGATCATTTTGACCCCACAGGGTGAGATCTTGCGTGGAGCCCTAGATCGAGGGAGATTATCAGTGGTCTTGTATGTATTCCATTTTCTAATTATTGCTCCCTGCTTGCCTATTGCAGATTCAGTCTTCCCAGCCTGGTGCAGGGCTACAATTTTGTTTCTGGTGTCTTTCGACAGCTCTTTGGTCTTCACCACAGTGGAGATTGGAGTGTGACTGTTTGAGGTTGTGGACAGGTGTCTTTTATACTGATAACAAGTTCTTTCAGGTGACATTACTACAGGTAATGAGTGGAGGACAGAGGAGCCTCTTAAAGAAGAAGTTACAGGTCTGTGAGAGCCAGAAATCTTGCTTGTTTGTTGGTGACCAAATGCTTATTTTCCACCATAATTTGCAAATAAATTATTTCCAAATCAACAATGGTTTTTTGGGGTTTTTTAATTTTTCCCATATTATCACCTATGTTCAAGGCCTATCTCATTTTTTTAATGGAAAATTTTGGGGTGGCTGACTAAATATTTTTTTTTTCCCCACTGTAGTTATGGCCCACACAACGAATTTTTGAATGTAAATTTACGCTCAAAATATGCCTGATTAAGGGTATTTTTGGTAAGTGTAATCATTTACGCTCCACCTTTTTTCTAGGGGGTTTTCACTCATTAAACATCTCAAGAATTTACAAGGCACAAAATTTTACGCAAGGAAATCTTTCCCCTATATCATCGCAAATACACTTTAAAATACCTTGTTGAATATGGCAACAAATTTTACATGGAATCAATGACACTCTAAACATTTTTGAAGCTTTTTTTTGGGGCATATTTCAGGGGAAAAATCCCCCCAAAACGGGGTAAAATAAATTTTTTGTGCACATACCCTTTCTGCTCATTTGTTTTTTTTTTGGGGTTAGTTCACCCTCGACTTCTACACACCCCACACAACATTTTTGTATTTACCATTCCCTTTTACATTACTCTTTTGTGTCAAAACTGACTATTTTGAGTAGGAAAAAATTAAGTCCTGCGAAGAACCCACTCATCTTGAAAAAAAAAAAAACAATTCCAGGTGCCCAATACCCAAAAAAATCTTGTGAAACCGTTGTTTTGCGCCTTTTCCATGCCCTTTCCCTCCAGGCTAAAAATTTTACAGGCTATGGGGTCGCAGTGCATGCAACAATGCATTTACTATACCTTATAGGCATACACACATTACATTACTTTGCAAGGGGGCAAGTGAGGGTTACTTAAACCTTACCCCCTTACAATCATTATTATATTCTACAAGTAACTGACTTAATCATCTTTGTTTCCTCCCCCCAAAATGACATTCAGGATTCTTTTCATTTAATGATTTTATCATTTATATAACACCATTATATCTTACAGAATTGCTTTCACATGCTCCTTTCCCCCAAGTTAACCACCTAAATTTTTTTTAAGTGTAGAAAAAAAGATACTCAAGAAGACCATTAAACACGGGAAACTACAGACGTTTGCAATGTTACCCTTTGTGGAATTTAAACCCTAAACCTATTCAAATTTCGGAAGGAAAATGCAACCACTAGCCACCATGCTGCCCATGCTACTTATAAAATTCTTACTGCCATTGCATGTAAATATCACATTAATAAAATACTTAGTTTGAAACAGTTTACTGCCTGTTGGGCCTGTTTTACTCTGTCATAGAAAAGTAAATGAAAATAATGGAGGCCCGATCCTTTTCATGACAACTTAAACGTGCCCAATGGCCCCCATTACTATAATGGGATCGTCAGTTTCGTTATGTGTCCGCATTTCACAAAAAAACAGTGACTATTATTTCCTTAATTTTTTGATGAAATCACAACGGGCTTCTAATGGACACAGATGTGAACCAAGCCTTAGAGTCTTCTCACATTGATTTTGATGGTAAAGCCACAAATTAATGCCTTAAAAAAGATAGAAATTTTTTTATTCCTTTGTTTATTTCAACTGAAAAAAATCAACGGGAAAAAGTGATATCATTTATTGCCCCACAACACATAAACCTTTCTTGCATTAATTCTTATAAATTACTACCATACGTTTAAGATAAGGCTCAACAGTAAGCATTTGTTGCAAATTTGTAATTGAAAAATCTATACAGTTTTTCGACAAAGACACAGGGACCGAGCTTATGCTGTACTAAATTATACTAGATATCAATTATATCAACTTGTGAGCTTTTGAAAGGATATGTAAATCCATTTCTTTTTTTTTTTTTTTTTTTTTGACATAACTGACGCAGTAAAGAATGTTCATATTTTCACATAGAGTCTTAGGCCCATGTTCAACCCCGGGTTTAAAAAGGGCCGTATTTCTCCTAATTACGCCCGAAGTCCCAAATTACGGCCGAAAACGGCCCATTCATTACAAAAAACACAGTTCTCAAAAACTATGGATTTTTGTTTTCCTCTCCCCCCCCCGCAATCCGCCGGGGGGGGAGATAATTCACCCACTTTCTAGCGCGTATACACCCGCTGCTGAATAAAGGGGCCCGAATGCCGCCCCCTCTTACTCCCCCGCTCCCCCCCCCCCCCCTCCACACGGCGAATTGGGGGGGAAAATTAGCCCGAAATTTAAAGCCGTGTGAACATAGCCTTAGACTTGATACATGTGAAGGATACAGAGCAAAGGTTGTAGATAGATGATAATCCCTGGTAAACGGAGATTCCAGGTTTTTTTCCACCTGAGGTAAGGGAAACCAGAAAATTTCTGGTGCCGGGCAATTCCAGTCTATTAAACAAATAAATTGGGGTATTTAAATACACGGTAAGACCTTTTTTCAGCTGTTAAATTATTTTTTAAAATGCTTCATTCCTTGTACTTTAAGTGAAAAAGTAAAGCCTTTTGGTCACCTACTTTCTGGTTTTTGACAATGTGGAAGACATGTTTGGTTTATACTTACTACTTTATTAATTTGGAGTTTCAGTAAGTTCACCTTTACCCTTATATTTTGCATAGTCTTTTGTTGGCCAAAAAAAGTTTAAGGCCATTATTTTGGGACGTATTTCAGCCCGTAATTCGCGCCGTACTGCGCGAATTACGGGCTGAAATACATCCTGGTCCTTACAGTAATCCACAGTTCTCATAGAGAACTATGATTACGTCTCCTCTCCCTGCTCGCACAATACGGCGAGCGGGGAGAGATGTGACATGCTACTTATTCACGGCGTATACGCGCCGTGGATAATGCATGTCTATGGGCATGCATTATGAGCTGCCGGTCCCCACTCCCCGCAATTAAGCCGTGTGAACATGGCCTAATAAAATGAATTCTTCTTTGTTTTAGGCTTTATCCACTTTTTATTCAAAAAACAAGTGTGTATTAGTACATGCAGAGGTGGAACTACTACTGAGAGGCCCTGCACAGCCTGACAGTGCAGCATACCTTCTTATGCCCGAAACCCCTGTCTTTGGATTTTGGAGATTTGTCCAGAAGATCCAAAACGATGTCTTGGATCCCCAGGGATCCACTCTTATTTAACTGTTTGTGCGTCCTTTTCCATGGGGCTTTTTTATGTATTGTAATGTGATGTACAGTACCATTGCAGGAACAGATCTATAGAAACACAATTGCTCAGCTGCAAGGGTAGATGTGCACACACCAATAAAATGAGCTACAAATGCAACTGAAAAATTTGCTGCAAAGCCACAGCAAGATCTATACATATAATATGTGGATTTGTGGTGGATTTCACCCCCTACCTTGAAAGTAGTAGTACTCTAACCTACTGTAAATTTCCACACAAATCCCACTGAAAATCACACATTTTCCACTACATGTAAGTGGCCCAAAAGTGGGAAGCAAATTCTCAAAAGATCATGCTGTAAGAATATAAGTTACTGAAAGTAAAAATCTTCTGTCTTTGGCTTCAACATTCACATCTGAATTTGCAAACGCCTCAAAAAATTTCATGCAAAACACAATCAGCTTAAAAACTGTATCCATGCCAAGCCTGAGATTACTGCATAAAAAAGGCTCCCAAATCGCGGCCCCACATATGGAAACCAAACGAGCTTCGGGTTTCCTCAAGTCTTCCAGAGCCCTAAAACCCAGGAGCTTCAGACCCCATGCCCCTCAAAAGGGTTTTCCTGAGCGGGATGGGGGCTACCCCACCTACATGTCTATACAAATATACTGACCTGTGCACAGGGGTACATAATTATTTACATCCAAAAAGGAACATATATACAAAATTTAAATACACAGATAAATATTGACATATTATATACTGTTCCTGTTGTAATTGCAGTATAAACCTCACCGCCACTTTTTTTGGGTACACCAGCTATAACAGGTTGGACCCCCTTTTGCCTTCAGAACGCCTAAATTTCTTCGTGGCAAAATTCCACAAGGTTTTGCAACGATGCTCAATTGGTACCGGGGGCCCAAAAGTCCAAGAAAATATTCCCCACACCATACACCACCACCACCCCCCTGAACCGTTATAAAAAGCGGGATGGATCCATGCTTCATGTTGTTGACCCCAAATTTCTGCCCCTACCACCGAATGTCAAGCAAAATGAACTCATCAGACCAGGCAACTTTTTTTTTTCCAAACTTTAACTTTCCAAAATTTTGATACTTGGGGAAATTGGGGCCTCATTTCCGTTCTTACTGAAAGGGGTGGGCCCCCCGGGGGTGTCTTCTCTGCTGACCCATCGCCTCAAAGTTCCCTACTGTCGTTTAAATGCTCTTCTGCCTACCTTGTTTAACGGGGGGCATTTTATCACTGTTTCCTTTCTATCACTCGAACCATCTGCCCATTCTCCTTTGACCTCTGGGAAACAACAAGCATTTCCGCCCCAAAAACGCCGCTCAACGGATTATTTTCTTTTCACCCCTTCTCATAAACCCTAGAATGGGTTTTCAAAATCCCAGGGAAACACATTTTTTAAATACTCAGACCCCCTTTTGGGACCAAAAAACCATCCCACGTTCAAAGGGACCAAATCACCTTTTTTTTCCCCCTACAGCTCTTTTAACTGCAGGGGAAATTTTCTTGACCAGTCTACATGCCAAATCACTGAGTTTCCGCCCGTGATTGGGTGATTAGAAATTTAATTTAAAAGGGGAGTTTTGGGCAGGTGTACCTAATAAAGTGCCGGGGATGTATTTTAAATAACACACTCACCACTATATGTATACATATATATACAAACACATTACTTCACACAGGGGCAGAATACCAAATTAACACCCAAAAATATTATACATTTAATTCTATCCCTGTGTGAAGTAATGTTGGGATATAATATGGGGGTTAGTGGTATTAAAAAAATTATATAAAATATATATATAATATATATATATATATTTTA